>RDPX01000169.1:118087-133127 GCA_003991215.1 Morbakka virulenta | reverse complement strand
TTTTCATTTGTTTGCATTAATTAACACATAAGTTCAATAAAAAATTAAAACATTGACATCAACTACTACATAGTGGGACTTTACAATGCCCCCCTTCCCACACACACACATCTGGGTGCCAACCCTTCTGGTCTATTAGATTTTTACAAGCTGGTGAAGCAGCTGATTGGTGGGTGAACATGAAATTGCCTTTGTTGTTTACACTACAGGATTTTGGGCATTTACATGGGCATTTAAATATATGAAAAGCCACAAGTCACACTTGGAACTGAAAAATACACCAAAAGGGCAGCAGGAGCAATTTTGTATCATTTACAAATGGAAATAGACTGTTTTATTTCTAAATGCTGTTGCAGTATGACTAAAAAGCAGAAAACAACATCAGAACAGAAAAAAAATATGAAGCTCATACAACAATAATGTTCTGATACCAGTCTTGCATTATTGTTCATAAGCACTTATATTTAGGAAGTGGCAACTATTTAAGATGGTACTTTTACTTATAGTACCTTGACACATGGTAATTTCCTGGAGTAAAAGGAAGACACACAGAGAAACAAAGTCACACATACTAGGCCTGCTTTACTGTATGTAACAAAGAAATTGTCTTAAAGACATGGAGAAAAGGGGTTATTGAAATAAAAACATGGTAGTTGGTGTCAAGAGTGTCACTTTGGGAATACAAAATGGTCAGTCATCAGAAGGCAAGTCAAAGTTGCTTAAGTGGGCAAAATGGCAAGTGAGGTCTTGGTCTGGTGGCTTTATCATGTGATATTGAGAGGATAACAACATTGCAAAAGTGGAGGACCAGCTGTCAGTAATGTGTAAAAAAAGGTAAGGTCACCAAAGGTTGGGGTGGAAAAAGTCACAGAAAATAAGAAAAAATGGGAATAGGGAAGAAAGATTTTAAAAATTGCACAGTGTGGAGGAAAAAAGATAACTGATTAATATAACTTTGACAAAATGAAATAGATAATGATTATCATGCATTTATATTAAATGAATTTTATGTGCTTGACTTTCCCAGCAATTCAATATTGCAGGTAGTTTTCTTCACATACTAGTACAATATAATTTTCAAAATAAAGATGAAAACCATAGTATTTGAAGACTGAAAAAAACAATGGCATGGGAAAAAAAGAGTATAATCCATCAAAATTTTTAATTCAACAAAATGTGGCTGTAAAAAATGGAAAACCCATGAAACTTCACAGCAGAAAACAAACTTCAACTACGAAAACCTTGAAAATCATCAAATTAGAGAACTGGATGTAAAAAAATATCATTAGAGATTTAGATGTGTCAATTACTTTACAAAGATAAAGACATTTGGTACATGTTAGCTTTTGGAAATTCCAATAAATTTAATAACACATTACAAAAAAACAGGGCTATATATGTTTTTGTTCAATGAAATAAGCAATACAACACTAAAAATTGAAGATAACATCTATTTGAACTACAAAATACAGCTAAATGATGCAAAACTCTATTCTATATATAATATGGACAGAGCCTATTACCCACACATCTCAAAACACTGCAGAAACCTACATTTATTGTACCAAACCTTTTTCAGGATCTATTTAACAAGTAAGGTATTGTCAAATATTTAAATGAAGATTATTAGCATGAGTAGGCCTAATCCTAGAAAATTCATATATAGGTTCAATGTATCCACATTAGACCATGTTCTAAAAACACTGTCCACTCTTCCAATGTTATATCTTATAAGGAAGGTGTTACAAGTTGGAATGTGAAAAGGAGTCCATGCATTAACACAAATGCATTGCAGAAAATGTGCAAGGCCAATTCTTTCCATGAAACTTTCATATCTTCAATAACCAGAGTCCAGTTGATTCAGTGCTAACTGATCATACTTGATTTCACAATCTGGAAGATTAGTTGTTGGTGTTTGAATGTACACTGTATTGTCAAACATATTGACCTTAAAAATGGGCACAAGGAACAAAATTGTTAACCCAGTGTTAGCCCAATGAAACAGTGGGTCAGCACTTAATAGTTACTTAATGTTGTTTCATATTGTCTGAGAGTTTTACCTATGGTAATTACTTCAAGATAATCTCTCAGAAAAATCATAGATTAATGGGCAGCTATATACCACATCTAGGAGTAATCATATATATTAACCAGGACCCTTCCCCCACCAGTCCTTCTCTCCTAATGAACTTACTAGGTGCAACTTGGGGCAAATAGTTTGGTTACTCACATGCAGAATGGAGGAAAACAAATTAATTTACAAGTACCACTTCACCATTTCATCTAAATGTGGCAATATTTACCTGACAAGAATTGAATTCATTAAATATCTAAAAGCTATTTCTGACAAACCATCCCCTAAAATAGACATCACAACATGTGAGATAAATAGTGAACTAAGAATGAAATATTTTGGTACCAAATTAAATTCTCAACCAATAGTTTAGGTATATGAACAAGACAAGGTATTATAGTCTTGTTACATTATTATTTGACAGTTTTTAAAGCTTAATTTGCTAATAGCTATATAAGAAAAAAGGAAGTGAAAGAGTCAAGAAAATTTAACACAGGGGTATGTTATTAGTATTTCAAGGAAGGCTACTACACTCTAACAAGGATATGTATAAAAAACTATTCTAAATAAGTAGGTTTTTTTCTTAGAACAAAACAATTATATAACTCATTAGAAGAGCTTTACATCTTGTCTACTATAGTTTATGTGTTGATAACACATTTTGTAATTTGTAATTAAGATTCAACATGTACTGGGCCTATTTGTCAACTTTTCAAAATACTTTTTTATTCAAATAAAGATCTACTTCATACATTCAGCTGTAAAAACATTCAATTTGTCTCTTAGCAACGAAACTATAATGGGAACTGCTTCAAACATTTCACCATCTATGTGATAAAATGTCTCTTCTTCTAATAAAGGTATTAATTTCAGGGAATCAGTCACATAAACATGGGCAAAGGTTGATTTTATAGGTCTATAATTTGCTTGCAGCCATTTCAACCCATCTTTAATAAAATCAGTTCTTGTCATATGCTGATTCCAAATTTCGACTGTAACTTGGCCCTCATTTTTCTCTGATTTTGTGACATTTATATGTACTGCTAGACTGTCCAGCGTCTGGGGTTCTGTTATGTGTTCAACAGACGAATCGCTGCTTGTTTTCTTGAAGCTATCATTATTACCCGAGTTGGTGTCACCAGGACTTGCCTTTTGGCCTTGGAGGTATAACTGATGTGAACCATCATAAGCACTATCAAGCGTACTTGTTTTAATCTTTTTGTCGTTTATGCTCAACTCACTTCGAGTATAATATGGCCACCTTTTCAAAGTTCTGGTTATAAACGCCATTTCCTTTTTCCAAGGCCCTGCCCACCAGTGCTTTCTTGCATCAATTTTAACTTTTACCTGTTGAAACACTCCCCAGTTTATAGAATTTAATGCGTAAGTTTTACGTTTTCCGGCTGTCACTTCAATAACATCAGCACTCTCAATGTCCCCCTTTATAATACCAAGTGTTGCATTTCCTATTTGTTCGACTTGTCGTGACATTCCACCAAGAATGATACGATTAAAAAAATTATTTTCTTTTCCAAGTGGGATTATTCCAATTGGAATTTTTTTGAATGTTTCATCTTGTTCCTTTAATAATCCAGTTACTACTTCTTGAACAGTCCCATCACCTCCAGCTACAATAATCCCATCAGTGTTTGGGTCAATATAACCAATAATTGATTTAGCATGGCCTTCATAGTCTGTTTTTATAACAGTTACATCAATACCTGCTAAATGAAGCAGAGGAGCTGCATTTTTCTCAAACAGTTTGGCTCCATTCCCACCTGATGCTTGGTGATTGAGAATCAAGTGCAATCGTCTTGGCAACTGAAGTGCGTCGACATTTTGGTGACCAAGACTGACAACCTTGGAGCAAAAATGTCTCCGTAATACATACTCTCTATATTTATCCACGGCATAAAGTGCTCCATAGGAAGAAATTAATGCAGCAAAAATAGATTTTTTCCAATGCTTTCTGATTGTGAAAAACATGGGTTTCACTGCCATTTTAAAAATGGTTGGTTGTTACCGAGGCTAATTTTGATCTCGTTTTAATTGACAATTAAGACATGAATTTCAAAAAAAAGACTGGATCACGCTTTTGGTCCAGAAAATGAAGCCGTAATAAAAATGGCGGCTATGTTTGGGTCGTCTCAAACTCAAACGTGGAACGGAAAGGCAACAGTGAAGTCAGAGGCTGTGTTGAAATATAGAACCAAAGAACAAAAAGCAACAATAAAACGCATTATAGCCAAGAAACCTTGTATATGATTTTGGCATTATTTTAGAANATAACAGTTACATCAATACCTGCTAAATGAAGCAGAGGAGCTGCATTTTTCTCAAATAGTTTGGCTCCATTCCCACCTGATGCTTGGTGATTGAGAATCAAGTGCAATCGTCTTGGCAACTGAAGTGCGTCGACATTTTGGTGACCAAGACTGACAACCTTGGAGCAAAAATGTCTCCGTAATACATACTCTCTATATTTATCCACGGCATAAAGTGCTCCATAGGAAGAAATTAATGCAGCAAAAATAGATTTTTTCCAATGCTTTCTGATTGTGAAAAACATGGGTTTCACTGCCATTTTTAAAATGGTTGGTTGTTACCGAGGCTAATTTTGATCTCGTTTTAATTGACAATTGAGACATGGATTTCAAAAAAAAAAGACTGGATCACGCTTTTGGTCCAGAAAATGAAGCCGTATTAAAAATGGCGGCTATGTTTGGGTCGTCTGAAACTCAAACGTGGAACGGAAAGGCAACAGTGAAGTCAGAGGCTGTGTTGAAATATAGAACCAAAGAACAAAAAGCAACAATAAAACGCATTATAGCCAAGAAATCTTGTATATGAATTTGGCATTATTTTAGAAGCGCAATCAAATTAATTTCTTCACTAAAATATCTCCCTCATGCCTGCCATTTAAATGCAGCATGATAATGATCTAAATATCCTTGGCTTGTTCCTTTGTAAATAATAAAAAAACAACAACTTTTCTGCTGACGCCTGTTTGATGAAAAGCCTGTTGGTACAATGATCATCTAATTCTTCTTCTTCTTCTTCTTCTTCTTCTTCTTCTAGCTCTTCCCGTCAGGGGTCGCTGTGGCTTACACTAGCTTCTTCCATCTCGACCTGTCTTGGGCGTTAGTCGGCGAGGCGCCTACTCACTTCATGTCGTCTTCGACACTATCATTCCATCTTCTCTTCAGACGTCCCCGTTTCCTTTTCCCCGGTATTACCATCTCCATTACTTTCTTCCCGACGTAATCCTCGTCCCTTCTTCGTATGTATCCGAACCATCTCAGCCTTCCTTGCTGGCATTTGGCAATTACGCTTCGTACCCCCAACGCTGCTCTGGCTGTCTCCGTCCTGACATGGTCTTTTGTAGTCCACCCGCAGCTGATACGGTTCATTTTGTTTTCAGCTGCTTCCATTCACCTCTCTTGGTTTCTGGTCACTGGTAGGGTTTCCGTGGCGTAGATCATAGCGGGTTGCACGATTGCTTTATGTAGCTTGACTTTTCTGTGGACTTTTGAGTCGCAAAAGACTCCGGTCAAGCGTTTCCAGTTCACCCATCCTTCTTGTATCCGCCCTTACCATTCAGTCTCTGAGGCTCCATCTTCAGAGAGGGTGCTCCCTAGGTACTTGAACTGGTTGGCTCTAGGGAGTGGGCATCCATCCATCGTGATTGTACCAGTTTCTTCCCCATTCAGGTACATGTATTTATTTTTGCTCCTGGATATCTTCATCCCTCTGATTTTCAGGGCATCTCTCCAGGTCTCAAGGTCTTCCTCTAGTCTGGCCCTATCCTCGGAACTTATAACCACATTGTCCGCAAACATCATTTGGCAGGGCGCTTGTGTTCTAACTCCCTCTGTTAAGCAATCCATGATTATTGTGAATAGAAAGGGGCTGAGTGCTGAGTCTTGGTGTCGGCTCACTCTCACTTCGAAGGGGGTGGATCGACCAACTGCGCACTATATCTCAATTGTGCAGTCCTGGTACATGTCCTTGACTATTCTGATATATCCTACTGGTTCCTGTTTCTTTCTCATGCAGTAGAATACTTCATCCCTCGGCACCCTGTCATACGCCTTTTCTAGATCTATAAAAACGGCGTGGAGTTCTTCCTGTCCATCTCTTTATTTCTCCTGCAGTTGTCTCAACGAAAAAACTGCATCTGTTGTTGATCTGCCCTTTACAAAGCCAAACTGTTCATTGCTAATGTGCACCAAGTTCCTAAGTCTGGTCTCTATGACCCTTTCAAAAAGCTTCATTGAGCGGCTCATTAACTTGATACCCCTATGGTTTCCATAGCTCAGGATGTCCCCTTTGTTCTTATAGATGGGGATTACCGTACTTTTTCTCCATTCTTCCGGCATCTTTCCTCCTTCCAGTATCTCATTGCTGGTCTTGGTAAGATATTCTATTCCCAGCTTTCCCAAGCTTTTCCACACTTCTATTGGTATGTTATCGGGTCCTACCGCCTTCCCGTTTTTCATTCTCGTCAAAGCAGTTTTCACTTCCTGTTCGGTGATCACTTCCAGCTCGTTTCCGCCTGGGTAGAGTCTGCTTATCTCCCGATTCTAGGATTCTCCTCGTTCATCAGTTTCTGAAAGTACTCTCTCCACATCTGAACAATCTTTTCGTTCTCAGCAGCAACCTGCCTCTCTGCGTCCATGATTAACTTGACTTGGTAGCTACATTTGGAGTTCTTATCCTTCTGTTTGGCTATGCGCAAAGCCTTTTTCTCCGCTTCTTCAGTGCCTAGCTCTTGGTACAGATTTCCGTACGCCTTTGCTTTCGCTTCAGCCACTGCTCTCTTAGCTGCTCTCTTTGCTTCTCTGTATCTTGACAATCCCTCCTCACCCCCTTCATCATCCAGTCTCTTCTTTGCTGTCTTCTTTGGTCTTATCGCTTCCTGCACTTTCTCACTCCACCACCACAGTTCCTTCTGTGGCTTATCACCTCCAGATGTTTCACCTAGTAACTCTCTTCCTAAGGCCCTTATCTCCATGGCGACATTTTCCCATGTGTCGGTACCATTCTTTTTTCGCCACCTGAGCTTGTCTGTTAACCGAGAAACAAATTGCTTTCTAGTGTCGTTTTCCTTCAACTTCCACCATTTTCTTTTCTTTAGAGCTTTAGGTGGTCTTTTTGATTGCACTTCTAGAGCGAGCTTACCTATTACGGGTAGGTGTTGAGTTGCAACGCTTTGTCCTGGGATCACTTTGCAGTCACTCACAGACTTCCGATCTCTGGTTCTGCTCAAAATATAAACAATCTGTTTTTCCCGTCCTCCACGTCTGTTGGTTAGCAAATGTTTGACTGGTTTCTTAAAGTAACTGTTGAGTATCACCAGGTTATAGGCCTGTGGGAAATCGATGATTGCTTCTCCTTCCCTGCTTTTGCGACCATAACCAAACTTGCCAAGTACTTCTTCCATTCCCAGATTGTCGCATCCCACATGCCCGTTCAGATCTCCACCAATCTAGAGTGTTTACTCTCGTGGTAGTCTTCTTACTTCATCGGCCATTTCTTCCCAGGATCCCTCCTTCTCCTATACTTCGCACCCTACTTGCGGGGCGTATACACTCATAATGTTAACCATTATACCATCTATGTCTTCTTTTACTCTCATGACCCTGTCTGACCTCCTTTTCACTTCTACCACTCCTTTCTTCAGATTCGGATCCAGTATGATTTCCACTCAAATTCCTTGAGCCTAGCCCAAAATAATAGAGTTTGAATCCATTGCCGATCTCCCCTCCTTTTGCACCTTTCTACAATATCTCTTGGACACACAAGATGTTGACTTTACGTCTCTCGATGAAATTGACGAGCTCCTGGGATTTTCCAGTCATGGTGCCTACGGTGAGTGTTGCCAGTCTAAGTGTCCGTTTCCTGATCTTAGCTTCCCTTCTCCTCCTGATATTCCAATCTTTCACTTGTTCCAGCCGTAGTCCATTTTCCACGAGCTTATGGCGATGTCCTCGCGCGTCGCTTCTAGGGGACGCCCTAGTATCATCTGAATTCTGTAAATTGTCAGCCATGTTTTTTGGGGGCAAAATTTTCCGCCGGATGCCCTTCCTGCCGCAACCCTCCCGTTTTTTCTGGCTTGGGACCGGCATCACCCTGATGGAGTGATTGCTGGGTTACAATGCTCGTCTTATTAAAAAGTATAAAACATACCCTTGAAAATTTATGTGTGTGTGTGTGTGTGTTGTCCAAATAAGATCGTATAAAACAAAAGGTAGAAAGCTCGTATCTGGTGTCAAAAAACACTGAAGTCCTGTGCTGAGCATAGGCTACATTATTTTTGCATAAGTTCTAAAGTACCCGCAAGTGCTAAAGTGCCCGCAAAAATAGTGGGTCATGTTATCCCCTTCACCAATACCGTGACCTACAATAAAAAAAATACTTATAAAGGCAAATTTGAAAATGCAATTTCGTGCCAGTTTGCTATGTTGACCCGTGTTGCGTTCAAGTTTTTTTTAATTTTTGATATCACAATCACCCAAAATATTTAAACGGATAAAGTCAGATTTCGATTTTGAAATCAAATTCATTTAATCTCAGGGTACGTTTAAGGCAAGGGTTCAAGTTTTTTTTCTCGCTACTTGAGCTGCTAAGCTATTGGTTTAATATTGACAACAGCTTAGGAAAAATCCCAACACTTGAATAAGAATGAAAAATCTAATATTTATTAAAGGCAAAGTGGAACAAAATTTGAATGAAGGCGACGATAAAGAAGAAAAAGATGAGGAGCAAGTAGTAGATGTAGTAGTAGTAGAAGAAGAAGAAAAAGAAGNTTTAATTTTTGATATCACAATCACCCAAAATATTTAAACGGATAAAGTCAGATTTCGATTTTGAAATCAAATTCATTTAATCTCAGGGTACGTTTAAGGCAAGGGTTCAAGTTTTTTTCTCGCTACTTGAGCTGCTGAGCTATTGGTTTAATATTGACAACAGCTTAGGAAAAATCCCAACGCTTGAATAAGAATGAAAAATCTAATATTTATTAAAGGCAAAGTGGGCCAAAATTTGAATGAAGGCGACGATAAAGAAGAAGAAGAAGAAAAAGAAGAAGAAGAAGAAGAGGGAAAGCACATTTAACTAAATTCCAGTCTCGTTTAAATCTTTCATCTATTTTTTCAAGGCTGGTCAAGTAAGTCTGTTTCAAGCTGCTTTTCAGTTAGTAATGTAGTTCTTTTAAGAGCTTAATTTTCATATTTTGTGTTTTTTGTCCAAATTTCACCAAAACTGTTGCTTTCAAAAGGTTCTATAAATTTTTCATGCCACAAGCTAAGAACTTTTGACAGGGGAATTAACGTGAACTAAAAATAATTGTTAAATCAACTATGAAACTTCATTCACAAAAAGCAAAAAAAAAATTATTCTCCCCGTGAAATAGTCTGTCGTTGTTCTTATTCTAATGACACACTGGGGGAAACGCATTTTGGGATCGGCACCAACATGTTACCCACCAATAAGTGTCCTATTCGGCCTGATAAAGACTATACCCACACACAAATATATATATATATATATATATATGTGTGTGTGTGTGTGTATATATAGATTTATGGTTTGGGCAAAGTGTGAATGGTTCTAAAGAAAGGTGGAAAAATAATACAATCAACAACATGTGGTCGAGAAAAGGTACAATGTCGGATACCTAGTTTTGATTCGATTTTTTTTTCGTAAGAGACTGTTATACAAGTAAAAGATTCATTGTTCCTTTGGTCACTCAAAGATAGTCTTCTGTCAAAACTGGGTTTGTGTCTGTTAGTATTGATTTGAAACTTTAGAAACAACGATTTCAGTGTTCATATTCAAAGTTTCAAATGTAATACAAATAAAATTCAATTTATTTTTTCTTCTCCTTGCAAATTATGAATTAACTGTATTGATAAAAATATCAATCTGACCTTTAAAGATGTTTTAAAAACGCCGTATAGTTTTATAACGTCTTATAGTCTTATTTCAGTACTTTATTTTCTTTGAATAGAACTAATTGACCAGTGATTTGCCTGGAAATGGCCAGACCAAGGAAGAGGGTACCCATGTGCACTTCAGCTTTTTCGACGAATGTTCGTATTTTTCCCCCCTTTTTATGCCTTGGAAATCCTAATCAGAACAAAAATTGTCTACTGATACAGTGTGACCTATTGTGATTTCTATTGCGATGGACTAAAACTCGTTTGGCTTATCTCAAATTCTCTTCAATAAATCTGTTATATAATTTTTCATTTAAAATATCTCATACGTATCTCAAAAATTTCCAAATAAAATTTCCTGCAAACTCTATTTACAAAGCCTTCTTATATGTGATTTCCTAAGCCTTAGTCATTATAATAAAAAACAATAGCTTAGAGAAGCTTCTAGAAGAGTAAGCATTTTTTTAGATGAATAAGCAAAATCTCATGATTCTTCATTTTGCTTATTATGTCATCAAAAGTTCAACCGAATGTTCACGAATTTTCTTACCTCGTAAATGTCTATTACGTCTTACTGTACATTCGCGACATTGTTCACGACAATTTTCGTAGTCAGAGGATAGATATTCTCCAGTTTCTTTTAAACCTGATTCATGATATACAACGTTTAATCATTTAGACATATTATATTTCATTGTATTGCTCCATGGAATTACAAAATTAGAGAAGAACGGTTAAAGAAACAAATGTTGTTGATGCTGTTCTTTTATACAGACGATGATGGAATAGGTTTAGTCCCTGGCAGTTTTCTCTATGGTAGTAGAAAGAAAAATAACCATCTTGGACGTAAAATGTTCTTCGTTTCTGCCTTTTAATAGTAGTTTTGTTGTCATCAATTCCTTCCTTTAACAGCCAAATATGTGGTTCCACAACTGCTGAAGCCACTTCATGTGCCTAAAAGGGGTAAAGTGAGGATGTGAAACAACAACTTGCGCTATTCAGCCTCTTTTGAGATCAGTGTGCATAATTCATTGCATGTATTTTTATACTGACAAGGTTGGAATAAAATTATCTCATGGGGGCCTTCGATGTCAGGGTGATAGTCATACTTCAGATAGGTCAAAAAATTCTCACCGACTAGTAACTTCTATATCAAACCAAACATCGTTGTGAGAATGATGAATGTCACTCAATTGTGCATTTGATGTAGAGGTAGAAGTTGTTATATGCAAGTGTACATGTAAACATGCACATTGGAAAAAGCTTGGCATATTTGAGGTATCAGAAAACCAGCTCATGAGACCGATCAGAAGACTTGTGAAAAGCAAGGTCTTTACCATTGTTGAAATGGATGTCAATAATGATGCGGTTATACAGCAGTTAAGGAACTTGGATGTTGTTAAGGATGACTTTTTGTCTACAGTAGGTGACACAGGAAAGATAGTGGATAGTACCTTGACGCAGGACGATGTTGATCAGTTGGTTGCGACAGTCGAAATCCACTCACCCACACCTCAACACACACACCGGATGAAAGATATCTTGAAAAAGATACTGATACAGAGGGAAACCCTAATGCTGGAGTTGAGTACGAATTTGAATTGAGTGAAAACGCAGCTATCGGTCTTCATAGATCGAGAGAGCTGATTGTTGGGGATGTTTTAAAAGGACCGTTTAATCTCCGCTACAAAGATAGTAGCAGAGTGTAGAAAAAGAAATAAACAGAATGAATTTTATGTTAAAGTATGTACGAACAACGAAATTTACTGAAATGTGTAAGGTTGTGTGCGCTGCCGAGTTCCTTGTTGAGGGAAGGGGAGTGGAATGAAACGGAGTAAGAGGGAAAAGGTTAAAAAGATTTGGTGGAGAAAAACATTGGAATGTGAGGGAAAGAGATTAAGGAAAGATCTGAGTAAGGTTGATATTTGGCATCGTGGTGAGTGGAAAAAGGCATTGGAGCTGAAAAGCAAAAGACTGATAGAATATATAAGGGCAAGGCACTTTGCAGCATTCCTTTAATGGTTAGGAAAGGAAAAAATTGAAGCTAAAAAAGCTAAACACACACTAGGCGAAGGATATTCGCATCAAGCAGTTCTTCAGTTCAAAAATTGTGCAAATCAGCCTAGTTTTCTGTTGAACAGAAGAGAAGGTTTACGATATATGTGAGTATATCGTAAATCAACTCTTTATTTTCTTTTTCCTGGTGTTTCATTTAAAAAAGGAAACATTTGGAATGGAAAAGGAATTACCGATTGTTTCATCACTGCATTGTAGATGGCAATTCTTCCTTGTATCTTCTGGGGATAAACTCTTTTTGAAAAATTTTCACATCCATTACAAGTAATTAACATACTTTAATAAAAAACTCTACAAAATTTCTCACCCCCCATCATTCTTGACATACTTCATTTTTTTTACAAAGTGTTTCTTCCTTGTTTCACCTTTATAAAATTTAATTTTATTGCCACATCAGTGCATCATGTCTAAATTGCTTACTGTTTCATACCACACTTTAATGGAAACTAGCAACTAGACGTAAAATGTTTCCGAATGAATTGGTTCAGGAGTAGGTCTCCCATCAACCATTGATTTTAACCAATTTGAAGAAATTGGCTAATATGTTGAGCCCTAGATTTATTATCACCTCACAGATCACGTTTTAAACCCAGTTTGCCAACAACGTACATTATTGATCTCCCTTACAATTATCTAAGACAGATTAGCAATTGCTATTTCAGCAGGGTAATTTAACTGGATATTACATCTCAAGGAGAACACTACTTTATATCTTGCATCTTTCGTTTCATGCGAGTTGCTTCATTTGACAATGTCGTTGATTTACAAAACCGATGGCATATAATTCTATCATGCTTTACCAATGAAAATTACTAAGCAGCCCTATGACATTACCAATGCATGTAACAAGTTACTTTGAAGAGAAAAAAAAAGGCAATTTGTCTTTTCACGTATCATTTAGTATCAAATTATCTTGTCTTTTTCATTTACTGTACCGATAAATCTCAATGTGCTTTACTCCAATAAGATTACTATAAATCACTAGCCTAGATTATTTGGAATACAAGCCCTTGAGGACTTTCTTTGGGAAGAACCCCAGAATTAATTTTAAGTTTTGCATCTCTTTCTACAATGTACGCTGTGGGTATATCATCAGAGAATAGCATCTTTAATAGTCTTCCTTGTCAATATATAAAAAGTGGTCAATATTTAAACATTTTCAAATTTTAACATATCTACATCTGTTTATATTACATAATCTCTCTCTACATACGATGTATAAAGTATGCATTGATTTTCTTTTTGAGTTCACAATAAACACATGAGATAGAAATAATGTACCTCATGTGAGAGGGCTTTAGGGCACAAGCGATGATAGGCAATGCTTAGATGATACTAGCAAGTAAATGTATTGGAGAAGAATAAATAAGAGAAAAATGCTAGAGATAAAAATGCAAGGGAGAAGTAAAAAAGGAAGCCACAAAAAAAGAACCCTTGATGTAAAATAGGAGATTATTAAAGCAGCTTCGCTGCTATGGAAATATTAAGCAAAGAGGAGGAAAACGATGCGCCATCCCTGAAACAAGAAGTGAAAGGAAAAAGAACTCTTCCATTTCCAAGCTACGTTTAAGGAAGGAACTTGACACCTCGTCATTCTTTATCGTCAAGGAGCCTCCTTAAGGCCTACGTTCCACCTCTCTTAAATTCGAAAACTATTAATTCAACGCCCTTCACTTCAATATATAAGGTTGAATTAGTGATGTCTTCAAATCACCAATCTGGCAATTTTCGAATTGCAAGATATCGAGGCTGTCACTTCTTTCCCTACTTTAATATCTCAGTCTTGATGTTTTACATAAATTTGAATTGTAAGCCTCTTGAAAGTGGGTTTCATTTTGAATACCATATCAAACAGATACTGGCTTACAATATTTAGCTTGTTAAGCAACTGTGTTTCATCCTTGTGTTAATATTGAATTAAAAAATGTTTAATTCAAGTTCAGATCTCCACTTTCGCTAACTAACTTCCTCCATACCTAAAATTTTCCACTACATCTAAAAAATGCTAAATCAGTCATGATTAATACACCTTGGTTGAAAAAAATGAAATCGGTAACCAAACTTTTAGATATGGTAGTGATTCTGTATTTAGCAAAATTTAGCAACACAGAACAGGCGTTTGACAAATTTTACATTTTAAAGAGGTTTTAATCGTGGCCAGGATTTTTAAACTGCACTATCGAATGGTACTGTGGTGATAAATAGAATACAACGTCACGGAGAAAATGTCGACGATGCGACGGCGGAGTGGTTATGTTTAAGAGGTGAAGGTGAAAAATTTATGGACGTGTTGACCAACATAGAACAGCTAACTAAAATACAGTTTATTTACTTAAGAACACTATAAACTGCTTATAATTTACCCTTCTCACCTATTGCCTCACAGAGCCCACCTAAAATGGAAAAGTTATGTAAATACAGGATTATTTTTTAAATACTCTACTAAATACTGTGGAATAATTGCAAAATCGTAGAGTTTGATAATCTGCTGCATTTCCCAAAGTGGTTGTTACTGGAAAACTGAAAGAACATAATTCGCAATGACTAGTGGATATGCATTTGGTTGTTGACAATTTATATAAGGTATTAAAGCTAAAGTATTATATTATATTATATTATATTATATTATATTATATTATATTATATTATATTATATTATATTATATTATATTACATTAAATTAAATTATATTATATTATATTATATTATATTATATTATATTATATTATATTATATTATATTATATTATATTATATTATATTATATTATATTATATTATATTATTATTATATATTATAATATAATGTAATGTAATAATCTTCGGAAGAGTGAACAGTTTCTGAGCCATCCTTTTTATGAAAATTAGCAGCAACAACAACTATCAACAGTGCTGCAAATGGCGTAGTTTTGTTTTGGTAAATACCAAAGATCATCATTCTTCCAATTTATC
>RDPX01000169.1:96311-108049 GCA_003991215.1 Morbakka virulenta | reverse complement strand
TTGGTAGGTGTTTCTACGTGATAATGCTGACATATTCCCCAGTGCAAATACTGTCCAACCCTATCATGGCGTTTCACATATTCACTCGGTGTCAATACCGGGCATCCCGAGACTAAGTGGTATATGCTTTCAACAAACTGATTGTAAAACCTGCACTCAAGATCGGCTCCGTTCCTCAAGATGTTAGCGTGATAGTTCCGCGTAAAGAGAGATTGATCTTGTGCTGCAACAATGAAGCCTTCTGTCTTTGCCTTCAATCCCGGACTCCCCAGTCACTGATGGGTTGCAACTTGATCTACATCAGCCTTGTGGCTGAGAGTACTGTCCATGCAGAACTTTCTGGCTCCATCGTTGGAAAAGTTTGTCCTGTCCATTTTTCTTGGCAGCTGGTTTTGCCTTTTTTGCCACTTTGGTGGTAGGTACTTGTTCTTGTTCGACCCTAGGATCTACATTTAGCTCTCGCTCAAAAGTATTAGATTCCTTGATAATAGAATGCAGTTATAGTAGAATGCCAGATTTTGTACAGCATGTCTCTTAAATTCGTTGTAGGTAGGTGTTTGTTTTTCGTCAGTGACTTCAGCTATTCTCCTGTCTGGAGATGAGAGTCTAGAAAGCTGCGTGTTAATAAGATGTAAGATTGTCGTACAGCTGTATAATAGAACAGATAGGAGAATACCTTTGTAAACTTTCAGGAGCGTATCACGAGATAAGCAATACTTAAGTGATGTAAGCAATCGCAATCGTCCTGATGTCTTATTATTATTATTATTATTATTATTATTATTATTATTATTATTACGAATATTTATACAGGATTAAAAGTTCAAATAAGATATATACAAGCTATATACAAATTCTGTTCTACCACTTTGTTCTGTTAGGCGGGAGGGGGAAATTAGAATGTATTTATTTATAAAATCTAAAAGCTATCGTATACAATATGTATTCAAAAGCAGAGGCACAAAAGTCAAGGTGGAGAAGTAGTTTTTGAATATACGTTGCATAATTGTCAAACTATAGCATTAGAATCAGAAGTTAGTTAAAAACTCCTTAAGACTTGGGGCACTTTTGGTCTTAATGGTCTTAATGTCTTCTTGTTGATGGATTGGAACTTCCTTGTAAATGATAAAGTTTGGTCTAGTACTGTTACTAGGTACTTATACTCTCTTGTAGATGCTATTTTTGTAGATCTGTAGTTAAGGCCAAGAGAATAACAACATTGCCGCAACCTCTTCCCTAGTCCGAAGATGATGGACTCTATCTTTCCTGGCTTCAAGTTTATGACGAGTTTATTTTTATCAAAATAGTTGGCTACATTTTTCTTATTTGGATATGGTGACAATGCTATATTTTCAATTTGTTTCTGTCCATCATTTGCAAGATATCAATTAAAACTTTCTTCGAACTCGCAACAAGATTGCTATAAATTGATACGACATAGACAAGAAACATGGGTAACGAGAAAAGTCCCCCTTCTGTGATGGGCGTATATGGCTATTTTTAGAAATTTACGTTGGTTTGGACACGTAATGAGCATTCCATTTCGGCACATGGGATTTTAAGGCATATTTTAGTTGACAGAAATATGAGTTAAAATCCTCCGGTCGTTTCAACATGAATTGGTTGCTGTTGTAGTATTTTAGATTCCACAATTTATGAGGTGCTCATAACTGAAAGGTGAAAATAGTTATGTGCATTACACAAATCGCAAATCATTGGTTTGAAAAAAAGGTTCTTTGGTGACGAACCCTGTTATCATTATTTCCTGATCATGCTGTATTAATTTTTATTTCCAACGGAGAAAAAACGTTACTTTGCATTGAAAAAAATTCCGTATGGCGAGTTTTCTTAATTCATAGTTTCCTTTTTAATTGATTTTGGCGATCTGTTAAATTCTGGCAATGCAATTTCATAATATTCTAAGTACCAACAAGCAGGTGTTTACTTTCAATCCTTTGTTTAAGAAATTACGTTGAAATGAAAATAACACTGTGCTTGGTACTGTAACTGTTAATTTGAAAAATGTTAGAAAAGTACATGTTTTAATTCTATTCAATCTACCTCGATTTCCACAGGGAGAAAGGTTACCACAGACTGTTTTAATATTAGTATTTTAGTAAAGCAAGTAAAATAACGCAGAAATGCGCACATCACGTTTTAATTAGCTACAATTAGATTTATCAGGGTTGTAAAATATTGCAAGCATAGGAATTTTACAAAAGCATTTACATCCACTAGTAGAGGAAAACAAAACTCTTTATACTAAAAAGTGAGTCTACTTTTGTTCTGTTTTCAATACTTTAAAAATCTGCTTGATTTCCTTGAATCTGCTTTTAAGGCCTTTTCCAGTAGGAAGATTACTTAAGAGGCGCTGCGGATGCGAATGCCCACATTCTTGTGGTTTTTACAAGCAGTGGAAGAAACTAAGGGAACAACGTCATTTAATTTACTGGTTTTCGATTGCTTCACTCGATCAGAGTGATTATTTCTCTTTCCTGTCTTCTTTTCACTAATTATCTATATTCGACAATAAAAGTGTGCGTGGTGAGCTTGACAGCAACGCTCATGTTTACCTTCACTGCCAAATAACTATAAATACAGCAAAAAGAGAACCTTTTAGTTTTATTGTGTAAGGATGATCAATTTCAAAGGGAAGTTTTGAGGGTTTCTTTGTTGTTGTTTTTTTTCCAAATATAAAAAAATCCCCTCCCCTTCGTCACCATCCCTTACCATTCTCACACTACTCCCACAACCTTTTCTTTAGCCTGTCTTCCCGTTTAAATCGTCTATTTTTCTCTCTCACTTCATGGCTGTCTTTTTTATGTCAGCCTCTCTCATGCTGCCTTTGCCTGTGTGCCTGTGTGTCTGTGTCTGTCTGACTGCCTCTGTGTGTCCCTGTCTATCAATTTTCTGGTTCTTTCTCTGTCTGCCTGTGTGCCTCTCTCTCTCTCTCTCTCTCTCTCTCTCTCTCTGTCTCTCTCTCTCTCTCTCTCTCTCTCTCTCTCTCTCTCTCTCTCTCTCTCTCTCTCTCTCTCTCTCTCTCTCTCTCTCTCTCTCTCTCTCTCTCTCTCTCTCTCTCTCTTTCTTTCTTTCTTTCTTCCTCTCTCTCTAGTAAGAAGGCAGAAGCGTAATTAATGATAACCGTTTCTTGATAATGACTGGAATGAAAAGAAATATGGGAAGGAAGTAAACATAAATGCAGTTTAACGTGACACTTTTATTTATTTATTTTCTTTCAACTTGTATGCCAAAAGTAAGATTTTTATATTTGCTTTCACTTAATTAGGATCAAACACCGCAGAGAAAAAGAGCTTCAGTAATCTCACAATAAAAAAACAGACAAAAAAGGAAGCAAGAAAAATCATGAAAGTAAAATAGCGTGGCAGGGCCATTATAAGTGACTTTTAAATATATGTATATATCAGGCAATTGGTTTGTAGATATTTAGGCACTTTAAGGCCTGCGGTGGCCACGTTGTCTGTTTTCCTAAACGGACCAGGTTGGTACCGTATATGGTAAGCGAATAATTGGAATACCTGTAATCATAGGATGTTGGTTAATGTCTATTTGAAATAGTTTGAATCAATATATCGATGTGTGACATTTGTTTGAACTGTGTAACAAAATAAAGACATTAGTTTTATTAATTTTATTAGTTAGCTTATTTTGTAAGCTTCACAACCCTTATTTTTTATTGTTGCAATTTGCATTGGTAGCCAGTAATTAATCATTAGCTTACCATACGAGAAGTTATTGGTTCATGCAATTTTAGGATCCTGGAAATACCTTGTGCCTATGTCAAATGTTACAGACAACTACCTCCAGATTTTCAGGTGCATACTTTTAAGAACCGCGGTTTTAATAATTAATAGTTTTGAGAATATTGTGTACGCCTTTGACTGATGAGGTGAGGAGGCTCTTGTTCGGGAGATCTGGAGTTTTGGGGATCGTGGAGCTACCCCTAAACCATCACAGCTACTAAGTCCACTCTGACGTGGGGTGGTAGCACCTGTTAAGACCCCAGCTATGGGTCAAATAGCAATAACGCCATGTGGGTAGCCTTTGAGGCAAGTCATAATGAACTTTGGTCCTGGCAACCCACTGGAGGTGACCAAACCTCTATAAAAAGCCCCCCTTCTCTTTTCGGGTAGTTGTAGTTCCTGTGGGGACCATTGATAAACTGGTGTTTCGGCAGAGAGAACAATGCAGCTCCGCGGAGGATCATATAGCATGACAACGGGAAGGTGCACCGCTCCAATAAGTGGAGAACCGTATAGCGTATTCAGGTGTGGCAAGTCGTATATGTACCAGGCCATTGAAAAGAACACGAAAAAGTCCGATTACAGCACTGAGGTTAAAGCTCTTGATAACCGGCCAATCATGCGGTCTGACGATGCACTTCCTACATTTTATGATAGATTTATCCTAAACCCTGTGGCGAAGGGCTGTTTTCCTTTGGGGCGGAAAGGTTTTGATCGTCGTAAACCGAAGAAAGGCCTCACAAAACCAACTAAGATATACAAAACTGCAACACTCAAATGTAGAACAATGCAACATATGTCACCTCAACTTGAACTAGATAAACTAGTAAATGATTATGCCATCGACATAACATGTATGCAAGAGCATCGATTTGTGCATAGCAGCACTGATCCTGAATTAGTTAACCGTATTATTGGATCAACTAATTTGTTAACCTCATCAGCCAATTCACGGGATGGGCATTGCGATAAATACAAAGCTTCTGCCTCTTCTTGAATCCGTGATAAAACATGACTTTGAATGTGGCAGACGTATTATGTCTGCCACATTCAAAGGTAATCCTAAGACCACTGTTATTGCATGCTACTCTCCTCACAATGCTCTTGATGATGACATCAGAATTTTACAGAATTTTACTTGAAATTGACTCGGGTTGTCGACGAATTGCCATCACACTCTGCATTTCATCGGAGCTGATATGAATGCCCAAATCAACATAGGCTTTTCCTACCACATGACTGCCAATCGAAATGGTCACTTTCTTCTCGATATCGTTCACCAACACGACCTCGTCATTGGAAAAACACCATTTCAAAAACCAAAAAGAAAACTTTGGACATAAAGATCACCGTCGGGCACACTCTCCCAAATCGACTACGTTATCTACCGGAAACGGTGGCGAAATAGCATCAGCGAGTGCCGAGCCTTTTAATCTTTCCAATCCTGTTGATAGTGATCAGCGTATAGTAACAGCAACTGTCAAGCTCAGTATACGACCACCAGCACAAACTACCAAGAGAAAGCTTTTCTGGAAGGCACTCACGAATTACAAAGCCCTTGCTTCTGGTATTGACAACACAATCTCCACACGCTTTAACAAATTGCCGGTAGTGAAACAGAATTATATGTCTTTTGTTTCTATTGTAAGGTAAGTTGGTGCTGAGATACTCCCACCAAAACCACCTAGACCTACAAAAACAGTGGATGTTAGACCAGTCACAGCTGCACAAAAAGCAACTCTCCGCTCTTTAACACAGAACATTCAATCTTCTCAGAACTACCTCCCAAAAACCTTTGATCGTTATGAAGATATGTGTATCAGTAACATTTTGAGCTCATTCGAAACTCCAGCGTCCGCCTCTGTTATAAGGAATGCTTGGAATCTTGTGAAAAAAAGTCGTAGAGTACCATATTCATTGAAGGTGAAGGTCGACTTCCAGGGAAAAGCACTTCAAAAATTTGCTGAATGCAGATGCACATGCCCAACCTGATCTTCAACCTGTTCAGAAATTTTTTTACCTCTTCCCTGAAATTGAAAGTGGCGAGCTGATTCAAGAAGAAATTGATACTGCTGTTGGCCAGTTGAAAAATGTAAAAGCACCGGGACTTGTCAAATTGCCTCCAGAATTTTGGAAAATGAAAGAAGTGAGAAAAAGCTCTTTTCATTCTGCATCCAGACATTTCATGGAAATTCGTCCCAACTGAGCTGGTGCAAACGCAACTAGTTCAACTGAACTAAGGGCAACTGTATAACTGTTACATTATGTACATGTTTCTGAATACACCAACACAGAGAAGGGAATACAAGTATATATTCAAATAATCAGTTAACATTGTAGTTCAGGTTGTTCAGGTTAGTGTGAAATGCCCCTTAGGAACTCTTGTCTTGTTATATCCCGGTTGCTGTACCTATTGATCAGAGTCCAGTTGAACACTCTGTTGCAGGTTGCCCCAGTCTTGTTCAGCAGCGGGCCATGTAGGCAGCGTGTAACGCGTACAGTTGGCAGTATAGCTTGAGAACCATTTTGAAAGTCCCATCAGCCATCCAGGACCTCGAAGTTGCCAGTTGCTGCAGTAAAAAATCAGATGCAAAAGTTATGATGCGCTGTGGATGGTCCGCATGATTGTGTAGCAGAAATTGATGTTGAACTCCCGCTACATCTACCTTATGGAATTGGGTATCACAAACTCCTGTATATTTGCTGGGTCGGGCTCTTATCCACCATCTATGCAGCGACGCTTGCGTTGTATCCTTTTTATCATGCTTCTTCTAACAGGTAGTCTGGTTAGCGCCTTCTCATCGAGATCTTGGATGGCGGTGTAAATAAGTCTCCGAGGGGGCATGCCAGTCTCAACCGCTTTCTGTGTGTAGCCCGGTCTACCTTTTCGGATCCAGGACCAGGACCGTGGGTGTGCACTCTGCCGACCCGTACATATTGTTCAGCAACGTAGTTCAATGCTGTGAAATCGAACACAGTCTTTCTGTACACATCTCCAAGTTTGTGATAATTTGGTTGTGGTGTTCTTACGATACTTGTAGTACTGAACTAAATAAGGTTGTTTCCACGTTTGGACTTGACATTGGCCATTGCTGAAATTTAAGATAAAAGTTTGAACATAATTAATTAAAGGTCATGAAATTATTAAAATAAATGATTAAATTGGTCAATTTGCTTTTTAAACCCAGCTTCTTTCGACTTACGACATCATAATTATTTCAGTTTCTTCACTTGTTTTACTTCATAGGGCATTATTATATCTAGGTACATGTACATTGCAATTTATATTTTTACGCAGTTCATGCAAATTTATTTGTTGTGCAAGAAATGCTCGATACGTTTTAAATTGATTGGCTTGCCAAGCTATGTTGTATCCTAACTCTAACTGGTCATAGCTCAATTGAGGTACTAGCTTGGTTAGCTATATTTTATCCTAGCAGGTCATAGCATTATTGAGGTATTAGCCATAATGTGCACTAGCTGTAACGGGCACTATCTCAGTTAGACCTAGCTCAGGTGCTCCTAGCTCAGTTGTCGCACACTCCAAGGAATGGTGCTTATCCGGAATAATATCGATTCCCAAGAAAGGTGATCTTTAAAAATCAGACAATTACTGAGGAATTTCACTTTCTCAAGAAGCAGCCAAGATCTACAATCGCTCTCTACTCAACAGGATCAGACCTGTCATGGACAAAGTTTTGAGACCAAATCAAAATAGGTTTCGTAAGGGTCGATCAACCACCTCCCATATTCTAGCTCTTCGGCGGATCGTCGAGGAACTAAAAAACTATAAAAAGGAGGCTGTCATAAGTTCCATTTATCGTGACCGAATGATTGAAATCCTTGCAGCCTACAAATATTGTAAATGCAATTCTTGTGATGTACAAAGACACAATGGGTGCTTTGTGTTTAATTGGCTTTCTGTAAATCCCTCTATGCTACCATATAGGGTGACGGACAGTCGCTTTGCTAGTCTCTTCGGAGATGAAAAGAAGGGCCGAGTGAGTAAGTCCCGACCCGCAAAGTTTAGCACTGAGTACCAGGTATTACCCAAAGCCTTCACGCGGTGCACCATGTTATTGACTTCCTTGCGGTTGTCAAACAGAGTTCGGAAGACTCGGAGCAGGTGGGGGCCCCAGAGGTGCAACAGGCTAGGCTCACTGGCACGTGGAACACGCCCTGCTGTTCACCAACCCTACCCCCAGTCATAGGTAAATGATCACAGCCAATGGCGACTTCATTACCAACGATGAAGACGGCAGATGAAATAAAACCTCAAGTTGTCAACGATTTATGCGAAGGAACACTTGAGAAGGGAAATGGTGATTTCCTCAGTTCACCCAACAGAAAGCAATGACAAACTACTGTTGTGTCATGCCAAGACAATCAGGAAATGCACGCAATCAGTAACTCAACTAACAGCGTCAAGGACACTGCTCTTGGCTCACAGGACAGGGTCTAGCTCGATCGGAAGCTTCATATGCGAGAAGTGGAATTGGACCGTCATCCAGTTACTCTCAGCAACCAAAAACTCTTATAATTGGCACATGGAACGTGAGAACGCTATGTCAAGCAGGGAAAATTCAGAATGTTATACAGGAAATGGACCGCTTAAGAGTCGACATCCTCGGAGTGTGTGAGACTAGATGGGACACCTCAGGGACGTTCTTACAGGAAGGCCACACAGTAATATGCTCAGGAGGTGAAACGCACGAGAGAGTAGTGAGCATGATACTCGACCAGAAATCAAGCAAAAGTCTGCTATGATATTGGCCCATATCAGACAGGGTACTCCTTGTCAAACTCAAGGGAAATCCATTTGATGTATCACTCATACAAGTGTATGCCCCAACCACCAACTCCTCCGAAGAAGAGATAGAGAGCTTTTACGAATCAGTTGACATTGCTATATAACAGTGCAAATCTCAGGACATCAGGATCGTCATGGGAGAATTCAACAGCAAAGTAGCTCGAAATGGAGAAGAAGAAGTCGCAGGAAACCATGGGTTAGGTGAACAAAATGAACGTGGAGATGCATTTGTAAATTGGTGTGGCGCAAACGATCAGGTGATCACAAACACGCTATTCCAAAACCACCCAAGGAGAATTTGGACAAGGATAAGTCCAGATGGACAAACAAGAAAACAAGTAGACTACATAACGATTTTAAAGAGCTTCAGAAACTCCGTCCAAGGCTGCAAAGCATACCCAGGAGCCGACTGTGATAGTGATCATAATTCAGTACTCTGCAGACTCAAGTTAAAGTTAAAAAAGATCCGAAAGAATAAAGCGCCCGTCAAACTTAACCTAGACCGTTTGAGGGAAAAAGAGACGAGAGAGAGATACAGGATTGCTGTAGAAAACAGATTCGTGGAATTAGAAGATAAAATCGACAAATGAGAGACTTTCAAGGACGCTATAGTTTCCAGTGCCAAGCAAATCATTGAACTCAGAGAGAGAAAAGGAAGGAAACAATGGATGACGAAGAATATCCTGAATGAGATGGAGGACCGAAGAAGGGTAAAGGTCAGAAATGACAACACAACATACCAACAAATAAATAGAGGAATAAAGAAGGATTGCAGAGAAGCCAAAGAACAATGGCTCAACAAACAATGCAAGGCTATGGAAAGATGAAATCCAAAGATCCAAGTTGATGCATCAAAAGATTAGAGAACTTACAGGCAAAAGAGACTGTACTTCCCCGAGCTGCATCAAGTCAAAAGATGATGCACTAATAGTGGAGCGAGATTAAATTCTTCAGAGATGGGGAGAGTACGTAGAAGAACTATTCCCTGACGATAGGGGACCCAAACCAGCAATAGTCAACGCAGAAGGCCCACGAATCCTCGAATCTGAAGTTGCTGCTGCCATCAAAAAGATGAGGAGGAACAAGGTTCGGGAAGCAGTTGATATAGCAATCGAGGTGGTTTCTGCTTTAAAAGATCATGGCCTCCAAAAACTTACCGAACTCCTCAATGAAATATACGATACTGGAGAAATACCGGAAGACATGTGCAAATCAGTGTTTATATGCCTGCCAAAGAAACCAGGAGCCAGGCTCATCGCACTATCAGTCTTATGAGTCACATCACTAAAGTTCTCATGCGCATACTGATGAACAGAGCAAGGAGAAAATGGCCATCCGAGATGGCACCAGTATAATTTGGATTTATGAAAGATTCTGGAACAAGGAATGCCATATTCACAATACGAACAATCACAGAGCGAGCCATAGAGAAGCAAATAGACCTCTACATGTGCTTTATAGACTACAGCAAAGCATTCGACAAGGTGAAACACGGAGACCTTATGACTATTTTACAACGGCTTCACTTCGGTGGCAAAGACGTCAGGATTCTCAGCAATCTCTACTGGGATCAAACCGCCTGTCAGACTTGAACATGTGCTCTCTGAATACAAACCAATACAGAGAGGTGTACGCCAAGGCTGCATCATGTCGCCCGATTTCTTCAACCTATATAGTGAAACCATTTTTAAAAATTTAGATGAAGCAGGAGGTATACTTGTCGGATGAGCCATCATTAATAACATCCGTTACGCTCATGACACTGTTCTATTAGCTACGTCAGAGGAAAGACTACAGCGTCTACTGGATACAGTAGTAGAAGCTAGTGAATCAATGGGCCTCACCTTGAATGTCAACAAGACAGAATGTATGACAATTAGCAAGAAGGCAGCGCCACCGGCATGCGCTATCCAGGTATCAGGAAAAGCAATAAAACAAGTTCACCAATTCAAATATCTCGGAAGCTATATTACTTCAAATGTAAAATGTGACAAGGAAATTATCAGAAGAATTGGAATAGCTAAGTCAGCATTTCAAGGAATGAAGACCGTGTTACTCATTCCCAAGCTACACATGGATACAAAGCAAAGAGTGCTAGAGACATATATCATGCCCATCCTCATATATGGAAGCGACACCTGGACCATTTCTAAAACAATGCAAGCTCGACTCGAAGTAGCAGAAATGTGGTTCCATAAACGAATGCTGAAAATATCCTACATCGAACACGCCACCAATTAGGAAGTGCTAGAGAGAGCAGCTACGGAACGTACATTGATCAACTACAAAAGGAAGAGTCAAATTCAGTTCCTTGGACATCTAGTACGCAAAGGAGGTATAGAGTACCTTGCCCTGACCGGTACCATCAATGGAAAGAAAGACCAAGGCAGACAAAGGTTAAAGTTCCTAAGTATCATGAGCGAATGGGTCAACACCAATGCTGTGGAACTTCTATGCTGCACGAGGAACCGAAAGCTTTGGCAGATCCTGACCGCCGACGTCTTCTCAAGACCTGGCACCTGACGACGACGACGACGACAAAGACACATACGTTGTGGTGATTACACCAAAAGGAGAGACAAAGAGATTCAAGATAGACACTGGCGTTTGTCAAGGAGACCCACTTGCTCCTTTCCTATTTATCATCGTACTTGAATATGCCCTTCGTACCTAAATTACGGGTAATGACGGCCTTACACTCAAACAAAGTCACGCAATAGATACCCTGCTGAGGTACAAGATAACTTCGACTATGCGGAAGACCTTGCACTACTTGAAGACTGCTAGAATCTGCTCAAGATCTCCTTAAACGGGTTGAAAAAAGCTTGTCAAGATGTCGGGGTTTTATCCGAATACACCAAAATCAAATGACATGTATCTGAATCCATCATATGACACAAGGTTGCTTTCATCATGCGGCTCTGAAATTGAATGCGTTGATGACTTTATGTACTTAGGAAGCTGCTGTGAAATCAAATATAACATGAATATTAGGATTGCGCTGGTTTTCAGTGCACTTCATTCTTTAGAGAAAGTGTGGAAATACCAAATCAAGAAAGAAACTAAGACCAAAGTCTTCGGGGCATGCATAGAGACGATTCTCTTGTACGGCTCAGAATCATAGACACTAAATGTGGCGTGTGGAAAACGTCTCGATGGTACATACA
>RDPX01000169.1:40284-81717 GCA_003991215.1 Morbakka virulenta | reverse complement strand
CTACTACAAACATTATTAAACAGCCTGTTATTCAAGTAGAAAATATCTAAACTAGACGTGCCTGCTGCATAGTTCAAGCTAACTTTCATCAAAGGAACATCTACTACAAACATTATTAAACAGCCTGTTATTCAAGTAGAAAATATCTAAACTAGACGTGCCTGCTGCATAGTTCAAGCTAACTTTCTTCAAGGGAACATCTACTACAAACATTATTAAACAGCCTGTTATTCAAGTAGAAAATATCTAAACTAGACGTGCCTGCTGCATAGTTCAAGCTAACTTTCATCAAAGGAACATCTACTACAAACATTATTAAACAGCCTGTTATTCAAGTAGAAAATATCTAAACTAGACGTGCCTGCTGCATAGTTCAAGCTAACTTTCTTCAAGGGAACATCTGCTGCAAACATTAATTTATCTGATTCTTTTATGTGAAGGTTTTGTTGCAATGGCTGGCGTATTGGAGATAACATATTGGTCCAATTATGTATTTTTTCCTTTAGCTGTCGTATTAAATATTGTGGGTATAATTCTTTTGATTTATTTAAAAAAGTGGATAGAGCACTTTCCATTTGTTAGTCTTTATATCTTGGGTACTATCCTATCATCTCTAACGTTTGTTGCCTTTCGAAATATTTACTTGGAGCGAGTTCTGGACTTCCATCAGGTAAATGAAGTTTCAAAGATAACTTCAGTGCTCGCTTTACCTTTAAATTTAAACTACATAATACATATGTATGTATTTGTATTTCTTCAACTGTGGACAGTTTCTCGAGGCTACAGATCCCCTGAGCTACAGAAAAGAGACACAAAGAAAATTTTATTTGCACAGGCTGGAATATGGATATTCTGCTTCCTTGTACTTTTATGCACCCTTCCATATGATACAATCCAGATCAACATTTTTTTCAACAAATATATATGGATTATTTTGTCTCCTTGCTATTTAATACTAATTTCAGTATCGCATTGTTATATATACAGGAAGATATTGAGAAGTAAAGGAAGACTACAGAATACTACCTCACAGAGTTCTGTAAATTTATCCCAACAAGCATTCAGGATTATCAAAATATATTTTATACTGTTAACTAACTACACAGTATTCCATTTGGTACCTACAACAGCTTTTGGGATTTTTCGTCATCTGTGGGATGATAGGGTGAAATTTTTGGAAACTGAATGCATTTTTGCAATCATGTATCAAATTGGTTTTATTAGCAATCCACTGACATTCTTTGGCTGCTATTATTACAAAAGAGCTAAACGTCTTTGCTGCAAGAAAAGAGAAACGATGGTGATAGTGAATTAGTACACACAGTTGCTGGTTTAACAATAAATCGTAAATATTGGAACGTGAGAAAAGAGACATTTTCAGACGTCTTCGCAAAGTTACTTTAGTTAAATTAAGTAGGACTGCAGTACCTTTTCCAACTGTCGACCAAGGAGTTCACAAAGGAGCCATTTGTGATTCGAATGACGAAAGAAGAGAAGTGTTTGTATTAAAGAAAGATAAACAAATCCCCATGGATTAAATAGAACTTAATTTTCGATCATACTTTTGGATTTACTTGACGTAGGGTCTACAAACATGTTAGAGGAGTGTTAGAAAAACTAGAGCTTTAGTGAAAATCAACAATAATTTTTTAGAATCTGAATTTATGAGCAATCATTGTGTGTAAGGTATATTAAAATGTTATAGCTCCACCTGTAAGAAAAAAGAGAAATATTTGTGCACGAAAAACAGATCGAAACAGTGTCATTTCTATTGTTTTAATGAGCTACAAACTGAACTTTAGTCAATAGGTACTTAGCTGGCCCATTTATTGCATTTTAATATTTGACTTTTTTTGTATAAGCAATCACTGTGTGTAAGTTATATCAAAATGTTATAACTCCACCTGTAAAGAAATAAGAAAAATGTGTGTATTGTAAACAGATCAAAATAGTGTCATTTCTATTGTTTTAACGAGCTACAACCTTTCTTTATGGCGGACTGCTTTTCTCCTAAATTGTCGTTAGTTAGTACATGAATATTTTTAACTGTATAGCGTTACACAATAAAAATTGTCTATTAAGTAATTATGAATTAGCTTATTACCTATCTTGTTCTTAGTAGCAGTAGATTTCCTTGAAATATTAATCCATTAAGTTAATTTTTTAAAGAATTTCAAATTATATGAACCACAATTTGTGACGAAAATATAAAAAAGAAACTGACATGAGTTTTGTTAGCCAGTAGAAACTCCAGCCAGAAATGCAATAAAAATTATCTGCCCAGTTGTGCAAATTATACAGGAAGATATATATATATATATATATAAATATATATATATATATATATATTTATTTATATATATGAGCTGGTACCAGCTTGATTAAAGGAAGCAAAGAGACCAAGTCATATATATGTGGAAATAAAAATATTTTATTTGTTTGTTTTTTTATTTTTAACGTTGATGAAAAAGACCCGCAAAAGAGTATAAGTATAGGTATAAAAGAGAATTGATGGAACTGACTGCTATAGAAATAATTGAAAAGATCGACTCACATGAGTGAATTCATTTTTAGGACTAACTGGTGTTAGTGAAAGTTGTGATATTTTGAAATATTTAAAAAAAATTTGAAAAAATTTGATGATATATTTAGTCTTAAGGCAGAAAATATATTGAATATTGAGGCTGAAAACAAGGTAGAATTTTCTTCTGAGGAAAATTCTTTATTATATGTTGATAAAAGGTCAAAACTCTGAAACATAACAGCACCAAAATTAATGCATTTACATTTAATGTTACCTAACTAACAAAAATAAGTCTTTTTTTCTCTTATGTAAAGAAATTTCTTTTTAATTAAAATATTTATTAATTGCTGCAATACATTTAACGAGTAAAACAACAGTGGAAAGTGATATTTGGCAAAGAACAATTAAATGATTATTTGTTGATTTAAAAATAGTAAGGTCGGTTTTTCATTTATGGATAGATGACTTGACCTTTCGTTCAAAGTAGGAAGTCGTATTGCTTTTAAATGTAAATATTTACTGCAATCGGTAAGGTTAATTAAGAATTGTCTGTGAAAAAGTCAAGGTAAATATGACCTTATTATTTTTCTTGTAGTGTTCTCTACCTACAATATTTAATAGAGTTGAAGTATTTGTTTTCCTATGATTATAGAGGTTCAGGCTCAGATCTCACCCCATTTTCCTTTATCGTCATCATGGACTCACTTACAGAAAACGTACCATATAAAAATGTAGGGAAGGATATACCATATACCATTGTATTTTGTAAAACTAAAAATAATGTACCGAAATATGACCTGAAAATCTAAGACAAGGTTTGTAGAAGAGAGGAAGTAAGGTGTAATATGCAAGTTAAAATAAAAAATTATCACCTGTTTATAAAAGATCCTGAAACAATTACGTTATAGTAACTATGAATCAAATTACAAAATGAAAGAAGTGCGGAGTTGGTAGTGTACAAAAAGCTCAAGCCAGCATAGAAAAACTGGAATAAATCTTAGCACTATTTTATGAAAAAAATTGCTTCCTATGTGAATAGAAAGATAAGGAAGATGATTGACGATTGTGCAGCAGCCTATACTGTATTAGATGGAAACATTAAGATTGCCATGCCCCAATTCGCAAGAAAACATCAGAATATAGAATTAAAGATGTGCATTTATGAATATCGGAATTGCTAGCATATAAAGCAGAAATTAAAGGTATCAAGGAAAATATGAAGGTCGGGAGCATTATGAAAAGATTCACAAATGTCATTTAAAAGTTTTGGTATGAAAAATGGTAAGGATTGGTAATATCATAACGCAAGAACAAATTTCGCTTTTCTTTAATGAAGATGAGGTATGAAAAGAAATGTAATCTATATTTGCTGTCACTATGGGTTGGATCGAAAGTGAAGAAGTATGTCAATTTGTATATTTTTACTAATTGATAAGATTTCAACCTCAGCAAATTAAAAGAACATAGGCTGATATAAGGACGATGGACGTGTTTTAATTAACAATGCAGTAAACCTAAACCAGATATTCCCAAATAAGATACTTTTAGCTAATTAAATGTGAGGCGCTCATCATTTAAATCTTAATAAAATTTACAGCAAAAAAATGTCTTGGATGTAACTTTCAAACTATCCTCATGGAAATTTACTCCTTTCAGGAACCAAAAAGGCATTCCGTATTTCGTTCACCAGCAAAATATTGTGAACTTGCAATTTTAATTTCTATTTTTTTTATTTTATCTTGTCTTCTGTGCAATGACACCTTTTATTGCAAATGCTTGAGCTAACAAGATTACTCTGTGTGTGTGTGTGTGTGTGTATGTGTGTGTGTGTGAAACACAATGTCTTACAAATTTGGATTAGAATAACAAAGTCTTTTTTGATGTAACAATTGGAACATTCGATGCCACAGAGATATTTGTTGGGCAAGATAACTACGGAAATGAAAAGCATTGGACTGAAAAGAGCTAGTGATCTTCTTATAGAAAATGGGAGAAACAAGGAAAGACTTTGGGAAGGAATAGCCATTATATTTCAAAAAGGATTTACTGTCAGTATTAACATCTACCTTGTAGAAGCAGTAGTTTCTATATGTGTCGCTTAATATCGAAACAAAATTCATACAAGCTCTACAGGAAATAAAATAACGACCAATTCTACTGAAATAAAAATTGCAGCCGTCCAAAGATCGTTGTTTAAGCCATACCGGCAATAGTCAACATGCGTCTGTGTGAAACATCTTGTGACGAAAATTCTTTCAACAATACTAAACAACTATACAAAACATCATTTGAATTTTTACTAATTACACGACGCAAGGAAAAATCAAACCAATCTTTGAGGTATGCTACAGATTATAGACCTCTCAGGTTTACATGACACGAAATTGCTAGCAAGCTTATTATCAGAAATAGTTTGATACTAGCCAAAAAACACCGTGTTTTCCTGGTTCTTACAAAGATAACAAAGAAGGTTTTTTATAAATAAATAGTCATTAACGTTTTTTCTCTATTTTGAATCCGTTCATCCTTAAAGATATGGTCTTTTACGTAATGCAAATTTAACCTACCCCTAAACGTGAAGGAGAGAAACTGAGGGAAGAGGAATTTCCATAGGATTCACAATGGTTACAAAGCGGAAGGAGTTAAAATTTTTGTAAGAACGAGTGTCTGTTCTGACTATCTACTTTTTGTTTTTGTGATGGTTAGAAAGTATTTTGTAGAAAATTGCAAGACAGGTTGCACATTGCGAGCAAAAAAGGACCTTCAAAAGTGTCTATTTTTCAGATTCCTTACTCTTCTGACAAATAACAGTAGTGAGTAGACTCCCTAAAATAATCTTTGGATAAAACCCCGTCCTCTTTTTATGCTACCATCATCATTCAAGGACGCAAAAAGAGACCTCGTGATCCTCCAAGAATTTTCAATACGCCAGCATCTTTTCTACGTCAAAATTGTCGGCGAATTTATCGCAATGGTCAACAAAGGACCTTTGATAGTGAAAGCAGAGCAAAGAAAGAGAAGAAGATTAGGAGTCTGGAGGATAAAATGCTTGATTATTTTGGGCTCAAAAAAAGTCATGAAACACGACAGCACTCAATATGCGGTGATGTGGTGGCAATTTAGATCTTTTTAATTCGGAAGGTAATTCTTCTCTGGTAAATTTGTCCATAGTTATTGATTAAGAATGGCAAGTTAAAACAATAATGAAATTTGTCCAAGTTCCCTTACAAGTCTTTTTTAGTTTATTTGATCATGGAATGAGACACTTTACTGATTGGAAAAAACTGTTTTCAAAGTGTCTGATTATCCAATTTCTTTCACAAATCTGATGGAGAAACAAGCAGCTGATAATTCCTAGATTTTGCAGTATAGGAAATTATCCCCATGTCAGACATCTTAGTTTTACTTTTTATCGCGACAGCTTTTTCTCCAGAGTTACAATTTGATTGTAGTCGTTATTCCGCGCAAGCAGTGTAAGATGCTCTAAATTTATTTCTTCGGAACAAGAGTTGTTACAGACAATCAAAGAAATTGACTTGCTCTGCAAGGTTGTAGCACTATGGGAGTCTATTTCGAAAAGTTTGGAAATCTTCATGGTGAAAGAGTTTCCCTTTACATCATTCGTTCTTTTCAGGACAAATTGCAGGGTTTTCAAAAATATTTCAAAATTATAATTGAGGAAATTTGCATAAATGCCGCCAGTCGCTTCAGAAACCGTCATAATATCGGCCTCTCTGTTGATAATGAAGAGGAACCTGTAAGGACTGTACTTTCTGTTCTTATTGCTTAACTGATGGGTGCGCCAGCATTTGTAGGGCGCCAATTTCCATTGTATTTGTTGAATGCAGACTCTTTGATTGGGCAAATTTCTTTAGTAGTCAAATATTTCCATGATGCCTCGGATTTTGTTTTTTGTGAAATGAGTGATAAGTGACTTACAAACAAATCAAAAGTTTTTAAAAGCGATACACGAAAAACATGGTTCAATTGTTGAGTATTCTGACAACCATATCCAGCGCGTAAGTATGCTTTTCCATTTATTTCTCTTATATGATCTCACTCGTTGGCTGAAAAACATTCGCAACAATTGTATTGGTGAAAAATCGAAGAGTTAATTTTTGCGACCCTTTCAATCAGCAAACCCTTTTTATTAAGTAGACAGATCTTACTCAGATGTACAAACAGTTCTCAGACTTGGGAATAAATTCTAGTCACTTGAATTATCAAACTCTATATCCAGAAATATTCGAGGAAAAAAAAGTTTATTTCGTTGTCAATGTGTTTATCAACAAAACTGTGACTGCTCTGGAAATAAATTCTTACATGAGCACAGCCGTATAAGTTAGAAGAATCACATGGCTGTGGAATATCTTAACTGTGAAGGTTCCTGATTCTGCGGCGCTTATGAACGGCCGGGTAGAGAATTTGTTGATACTGAAAATAATGAGCGTCATTATTTCCTGGGGCAAATGGTCGATTATTTTTCCGAAAGGGAACCACGAAAACCCTCTGGAAGTACGAGTATGAAAATGTGTACGGTTGATTCAAGAGCACTTGTTATTGTTTTAAGAGGAATGGTAGCCGTCGCAAAGTGTTTACTCTAACGTAAGAAAGCCGAAAGAAGGTGGTGCTAATTATTTCATATCTGTTGACCAAGTCTTAAATGGACTTCGTCTTCAAAAGCTTAGGTTATATCCGCTGCTCGCTCGACAAAGCGGACATGTAAGTAGTAATATTTATGCCTTTTAAGCTAAACCACGATCTAATTAATGCCCATTAAAGACAAAAAGTGTATTTTAAATGACTTAATCTTGCACAGAGGATTATTTACAAATAAATTCGAATCCAATAAACTTATAATTTAGAAAGGTTTGGAATTCCAAAGGCAATGACAAACTAATAACTGAATATATCATAGAGTGTTTTACTCTTATCTTAACTTTTAGGATACCGCAGAATTTTAGAATACTTTTATGGTAAATAATTAAGCTGTTTTTATAAAATATAATATAGAATAGATGAAGAGAATATGAAATTGGAGACAAGAGAATACTCTCTGTTCATTGGACCAGATTCGAACCAGTACAAACATAGGCACGTTTTACCAAACCATTGACTATTTGCAACTGTTAGTATCACCATGGAATATTTTCATGGATACACATTTTCAGATGTTCATTCATTTCTATTTCATTTCAAGCTAAAATTACTTTTCTGGAGGAAGTCCCTCTTAACTTCTAGCTAAGAACACTACCTCTCAGTTGGCTGGGAATCACTGTACAAGCAAGCAGGTCCAGTGAGGGAGACAAGAAGTCAAAACACAAATTGAAAACAGGGAAAGCAGCGTACACCGTATTCTAAACAAAAAAGACGAGATGTGTTGCTGGAAAGTTCTTACATCATGATTTAGCATTTCATTGCTTCAACATTTTTGAAATTTCGAAGAAAAAAAATTCAATTTCATTCGGTTTTTGCCTGATATCCGATATGACTGTAAAAATATCTTTTTTCAGAAATTCTTAAATTGGCCTGCGGAGTGAGGCTTTTGGTAGAGCATAAGTTCCAAACGAGTGTGGTTACATTTGTAATGTCATGAGTTTTACTGTGAGTACTTTGCAAATAGCTGACGTTAAGGTAAAAACATTTTGACACCCAAAGTAGTACAATGAGATAATCCAAGAACTACAAAGTTATTCCTGGCAAGCTGTAGAAAAAATAACGGTTTTTTGATTAACTTGTAAGGAAGTAAAAGGTTTTTTACTTTTACAGTAATGGTTTTCATTAATATTTCATATCTAATTCTTCATTTGATGATAAATTCAACATCACCTATTCTTAAGTCTTGAGATCAGAAAACAACAACAAAGAGACGAGAAATACCAACAGCTAATGGATATAATTTTGTATTGCTAAGAAATGTCTGCTACAAATCAGAGCAGATTTAGTTTCTATTGTCATGGTCAAAATCTATTTAATTTATTTGTAACAGAAGAAAAGTAACCATTGAATTATAAAAATCCCAGGTTTGAATCAAATTGATTTGGGTTGGTAATGGCAAAAGAGCAGCAGACAAGAAAAATACGAGACGAAAAGAAAAAAGAGAAGTGAGAGAGTAAAGAGGGGGGAGTGGAAAGAGATATAACACAGTAGAAGAAAAGAGAATTATATATATATATATATATATATATATATATATATATATATAGGGATAAGATTAACACTTAATCTCACATATACATATGTACCTATGAAGAACGAAGACAAATAAAGAAACAGACGAAGAGAGAGAGGGAGAGAGAGATACAGACAGAAACAGAGGGGAGAAATGTAAAAAAGGATGAGCAATGAAGGGAGGAATTTGTGAAGCATTTTCTACATTGAAAGACAAATTATTTTATTATTCTAATTAATAATCTAACCTAAAATCTAATCAATAATTACTATATCAAATGGTACTTAATGTTTCTCATTTGCAGAAGAAAGATTGAAAGTCTCTACAGGAAAAGTTAATCTTGATGAAATAATATAATCTTTTTAAAGACCAATTTTTATAGAATCAAGTGCTGGACGTTGTTTAAATGATCTTGTTACTATAATTTTTTACTGACCTCACTAAGGGTATTCCACAAGAGGGTAGCAAAATATCATGACAACAACAAATGAAACAACATGTAAAACTTGGAGAAGGTGGAGAAATTATTCAGGATATTTAAGAAAAACAGTTTTAACCAGTAGAAAATTTTCTGGCATGAAACCATCTGCACTAGTTAGATATGTCATTTAAAACACTCAGGGTATTTGATTGTTTTTCATTTCTAACTTTCTTTTTCGGGTATATTGACTGTAGAAATATATGCTATTTATTTGCAAGGACAAACAAAAATTAACACGCAAATGGAACTATTGAATTTAATCCTCAACTAACATATTTTTAATAAAAATATGCCGCATTTCCTGGTCGATATAAACCAACTGTATAAAAGAAATCTTCAACTAACAAATATTTATTTCTAATATCCCTCATTACCTGGTTGTTATGAACCAACTGTAATGAAGGGAAAGAAATATTCAAAAGAGAAGTCCTCTATGACCTATTCCTGAAATTAATAGTGTGTTTTAGTAGAATTGTTTTTGATGAGAAATTCGAGTAAGACAATATACTAATGAAGTCGTTATCTTGGTAGAAAAGACAAATTTACACTCATCTGCTAATGTGTGTTCAAAAGGGAGTGGTTTTTTTTTTGGGGGGGGGCAAAGAGAGTAAGTCATATAAAAAGTACCGAAGGTGTACTATAACAATTATATAAAAAATTACAGCAAAATCAAGGAAAGTTATAATGAAAATAGTTGTCGACGCATTTAGTTTTACTGGGTGCTTAGACCTTGAAAAGGTACTAAGATACTTGAAACACAAGTTAGTTACGCCTAACAGCTTTTTCCTAACTTTCTTTATAAATGTGCTATTCCATTAATATCTTATTTTCACACTTGCTAGAAATTCAAAATCATATTCTTTATAATCATACATTGTTCCTTCCAAAACTCTTCACAACGAATGCTGCAAAATAAGTATTTGAAATTGCATTTATAGTGCACTGTGTCTGTATTGCATCCAGAAATTTAAAATTATACAACAGTTCTATTGGTATTCTTATTTTTTACAGTTAGCATGCATAGTAATATGTGTCGTAAGAGCTATAATACTTTTGCTCTTCAACTATATTTTAAATTGTTAGTCCCCCATTTCATTTATGTTTCGAAATGTCTTTTAAACCAATAAATGAATTACAAATGCGATTCCTTTTTAACTGGTTTTCTGAAAAATATGTCATTATTGTAATATGCAACTGCATGAAATGTGAAAAGTGATTTTGATGGTGAAATCATCGATTATGCAAATATGTGTGAAAATCGTACCTATTCTGATGCCATTCTTAGTTAAAAAATTCTTGACTTTTCAGATTCAGTAAGAATCATAAACATCGGAACATTGTCAGCTCATAAATTATAGTTCAGACAAAGCTAATGGTTGATGATATGGTAAAGCTTCTATATCGATTAATTCCATTAGTGCTGATAGAATGTAAGCTTTTACGTTAGTATACATAATAACAGATCAGGGTGGTTTTCATTTTCATAATGTGTTATCATTACATAAAACAAAGAGTTGTGTTTCACATACTTCAATTAATGTCAAGGCAAGTAGAATGACATCTTTTATAAAGAACAAGTATATTGGCAAATATTTTTGAAAAGATATTTGCAATTAAAACAGTTGCAAACAAAGAATCTTGTCTAAGATACTTACTGCACCTAATGTTGCTTCCTTGCTTTGTTTTTTTGTCTATTTGTCTGTCAGTGTCATAAAGACAATATTATAATGTATAAGGTTAGGGCTTTGCTGAAAAAGAAGAGCATTACAGGCTGTTTGATGTTACTCTCGAAGAAACCTTTTTTCATTATTTTCTTTTAAAGAGATATGACATTTAAAAAGTACATCACAGATTGTTTGTTTGCTTCACATTTCATTAAAGAGACATAAAGGTATTAAAGCAGAAAAAAATTAGACTATTTCTCTAATACTCTGAGTTGCATGTTGTTAAACTCATGAGCTAATACAATTAAAAAATACTGCGAGAGCATTACAAATAGCGATTAAATTGAAACATTCCCACAGCCACATTAAAAATCAGAAATTAAAAAGAGCAGATGTGTAACTGAAGTTATTATCAGTCTTTAGATTTATAGTTTGAATGTAAGTATTTGCTCATGTGTTGAAACTACAGTATTAATTCACTGTGTTTCTGTAGGAGTTGATTTTTCTTTGGGTAGAAGAGAACATAGAAATTGTTTTGCAAACAAAGGGAGCAATTGCTTGAACTGTTTGTTTTCCTTTCTGCATTTTTATTAATCAACCTTTTATATGTCGGTGTGACATTGTATTTCTCTTTGAGGTCTGAAAGTTGTGAGACAAAATATATTATTAAAGTAAATGAATTTCCTTATCAATATATATATATTTTATTACTATTTGTTTTATCATTTCTTCATTAAGCAATTTATCAATCGATTACTGCCGCCTCCATTACTCTTATTTGTTTATTATGAAAAACATATTGATCAATCAATAATTAATCAATAATTAACTCAAAACCATTTCTTTCGACAATTACTCTATACCTTGTTTTGGAAAATGATTAAAAGGTATAGGTTTTCATATCGACGAGTATTCTTAGTAAAAAAGGTATTAACGAGGACGTTATTTGAGCTCAAGATACATAAATACGTTATACCTGTTGCATTTTACAAGTAATATTCTTCAAGAAAACGCTTGTTTCAGACATTAAAGTTATCTGACTCATTAGTGTGAATGTTTCGTTGCAATGCCTAACGTGTTTGAAATAACATATTGGTGTAATTGTGTGTTTTGTCCACTATCCATAGTATTGAATATTTTAGGAATACTTGTTTTGATTTATTTGAAAAAGTGGATTGAACATTTCCCATTTCTAAGTCTTTATATCTTGGGTGTTATCTTGTCAACTTTAACGTTTTTTATGTTCAGAATCATTTACTTGAAGGGAGTTCAGAGTTTACTACATACCAATGTGCCTTTAAAATTTGTTCAAATTGTGGTATTATATTGTACTTTGATCTATATACTACACATGTCTGTACTTGTATTTCTTCAACTATGGACAGTTTTTCGAGGTTACAGATCTCCAGAGCTGAAAAGAAGGGATGCAAAGAAAATTATATTTCTCCATGTTGGGATATGGGTACTTTGCTCTTTTGTGATGTTATCCATGCTTCAATATGACGTAGCTCAGATCGACATATTTTTCAGCAAATATATATGGATTAATTTGTCTCTATGTTATTTAATACTAATAACAGTGTCCCATTGTTATATATACAGAAAGATATCGAGAAGCAAAAGAAGATTACAGAATACTACTTCACAGAGCTCAGTAAATTTATCGCAACAAGCATTAAGGATAATCAAAATATATTTTATACTGTTAACTAACTTCATAATATTTCATCTGATACCTATTACAGTTTTGGGGATTTTCCGTCATCTATGGGGTTTTGGTTTCAAATTCCTAGAACTTGAATTCATACTTGTAATTCAATATCAAGTTGGTTTTATTAGCAATCCACTGATATTCTTTGGCTGCTATTATTACAAAAGAGCTAAACGTCTCTGCTGCAAGAAAATCGAAACGATGGTGGTTGTGAATTAATACACACAGCTGCCTATTGAAGGGTGTGTTATGAAAATTAAAATGTGCGAAGCAAAAAACTTTCAGACCTCTACAAAGAGATATACTTTCAATGCCAACTTTATTGTAGGAAAGTTCACAGAGAAAGTTGGTTTGAATTTTGCTAAATGAGTAAAAAAGAGTTTAATATTTGATTCTCTTTTCTACCATTTGAGATATCATCATATCATAAGTCATGGTATTATTAAGCTAAGACCAATGTGAGATATCTCAAAGCGACATAGCTTATTTGAACCTTTTTTTTAAGGAAATATATCGAAGCCCAATAAAACTTGGGGAAAAGCCTTTCAACAAAGTTGATTCTATTAAATCTTGGGTCAAGATGTCCTGAGTATTTGATTGATTGACCCCTGGTAAACAGTCTGCCCATTTTTGTCTTCCACAGATATCCATTTTTGAAAGACTTGAAGGGAACCAACAGATCAACATAAAGCGGGACAGAAAGCAAACAAGATACCATAAAAAGACATACCGATCGCCCCCCCCCATGACCCTCTGTTCGAATTCCATTCCACTTGAGTTGTCTTCTCCCAAGGTTCAAGCATCTCGAGACCCCTGTCATGCATGGTTTGGACCTATGACCAAAGCCCCGACCAAGGAGAGACCAGAGATCTACACTTGATTTGAGCAAAAAGGCCGAGAAGCAATCAAGATGTACTGCAAAGATTTCGCAAATTGAAGATAACTGCTACTAATAGAAATGTCTTGTAATTTTTGAAACTCAGAATTTCGAATGTTCTATTTGGATTTCATTTTATTCGACTGATTTGCACAGAATTTATCTTTGAAACAAATATGGTTGATATTTTATAAATTTCATCTGGCAAAATCTAGCAGCGTGCTCTTTGTAGAAGAAAACATTGTATAGATCGTAGTTTTAGTAGCATTCTCTTTTCATGTATGGATAAAACCTTTAGTTATTCATGTAAACTGGTTATTTTCAATAACAAAATGAAAGAAATAATCAAACTAAGAGTAAATTATTCATGTACATTTACTTTATTCTTGTTAAAATTCTATTGTTTAGTTAAATAAAGTAACACTGCAGTACCTTTTCGAACTGTCGACAAAGGAGTTCACCAAGGATCCATTTTTTATTCGAATGACGAAAGGAGAGAAGTGTTTGTATAAAAAAAGTTAAACATATCTCCATAGATTAAGTAGATTTAAAAGTTTGATCATATTTTTGGATTTACTTGACGTAGAACGTACAAACTTGTTATAGGAGTGTTAGAAAAACTAGAGCTTTAATAAAAATCAACAATAATTATTTAGAATCCGGATGTATGAGCAATCACTTTGTGTACGTTATATCAAAATGTTACAACTCCACCTGTAAGGAAATGAGAAATATGTGTGCACTGAAAACAGGTCAAAACAGTGTCATTTCTATTGTTTTTATGAGCTGCAACATTTCTTATTGAGTGACTGGTTGTCTCCTAAATTGTCGTTAGTTAGTACATAAGAACGTCTAACTGCAAAGCGTCCCATCATTATAAATGACTAATAAGTAACTTTGTCTTAGCTTATTGGACATCTGATTCTTAGTAGCAGTAGATGTTTTGAGATTTAAATCCATCAAACTAATATTTTAAAGACTTTCAAATAACTTGTACCCAAATTGGAAAACAAAGCATAAAAAAGAAACTGATATGAGTTTTGTTAGCCGGTAGAAACTCCAGCCAGAAATGCAATAAAAATGATCTGCAAATCATACATGAAGATATATATATATATATATATGTATATATGAGCTGGTATTAGCTTGATGAAAGGAAGGAAAGAGAGTAATATATGTGGCAAAAGACAATTTTATTTCTTATACAATTTTTTAGCATTGGTGACAAATGATACAGAAAAGAATGTGAATATAGGTATAAAAGAAAATTGACTTATCTCACTGCTATAGACATAATTAATAAATTTGACTTGCATGGATGAAAAAATCTTTAGAACTAACTGGTGTTAGTCAAAGTTGTGACAGGTATTGGAGAAAATTGACACGCCCTTCTGGTATGGATGAAAATTGGTAGGACGGACTGGTGTTGGTGAATCTTGATAGGACTTACTGGTATGGATAGAAATTTATGAGAAAAATGAACCTCGAACACACTTGTGTTGTCCATCTAGGGCGTTTTATATAGACCACTTTTCAAGAAAATAACCTTTTCAAAGCTGATGTCATGAGTATCTGATCTACTTCCAAACCAAATCTAATGAGTATTTAACGATTAAAAACTTTTATTTCCTATAAATACATATAAGTGTGTGAGTCTTAATATTTCAGTAAATTTTAAGGGTATGACAATTCTCTTGTTCTTCGTTATTTTCGGTTATTTTCAAAAATATTTTAAGACATTTTAAGATAATATTTAATAATATACATGGCCTCAAGAAAAAAAATAAAAAAATTTTAAGTTTAAAAACAAGGTAGAATTTTTTTCTATAAAAAAGTGTTTATTATATGTCGATAAAAGGTTAAAACTCTGAAACATAGCAGCACCAAAATTAATGCATTTAAATATTAATGCCGTTTTTTATGTAAAGAAACTTGTTTTATTAATTAAAATATTCATTAATTATTGCAATATATTTAATGAATAAGACAGCACTTGAAAGTAGACATTTGGCAAAAAACAAGTAAATGACCATCTGTTCTTCTTCTTCTCCTTCTTCTTCTTCTTTCGTATGACTTCTCTACCATTCCATCATCTGCAGCCATTGCTGTTGCTACAATCTGCAATCTACCAGCTGTTGATTTGAAAACAGTAAGTTCTGTTTTTCATGAACAGACAGATGATTTCCCTTTGGTTAAAAATAAAAAGTCATATTGCTTTTGAATGTAAATATTTTGCTGCAATCAGTAAGCTTAAAAATAAATTGAGTGTGAGAATGTTAGGATAAAGATGAGCTTAATACAAACAAGTGAGGTCTACTTTTTATGTTGTGTCCTCTACCTACAGTATTTAATAGAGTTGAAGTATTTGTTTTCCTATGAATATAGAGCTGAATTTTACACTTCTTAACTGTTTATCTTTTTTAAGGCATTTAGCGTAAGTTGCGTTACGTAAAGGATCAGATCTCTCCCGTTCCCTCTTTATCGTCATCATGAACTCACGCCCGGGAAACGTACCATATAAAAATGTGGGGAAGATTATACCATATACTCTGGCAGATGATAATTTCAGAGGATATTCTATTGTTGTGAAAATAATGTACGCAAGGTAACGTTTGGAGAAGAGAGGAAGAAAGGTGTAAGATGCAAGTAAAAATAAAGAATTAACACCAGTCTACAATAGATCCTGAAACAAATACATTAAAGTAACTATGAAGCAAACTAAAAAATGATACATGTATAGAGTTGGTAGTGTACAAAAAGCTCAAGCCAGCACGGAAAAACTGGAATAAATCTTGGCATTATTTTAGGAAAAAAATGCTTTCTGTGTTAATAGAAAGATAAGGAAAACAATTGTGCAGCAGCCTGTTCTGTATTAGATGGAAAGAGAAAGATTGACAAGCCCACTTTACAAGAAAACATCAGAATATAGAATTAAAGATGTCCATTTATGAATATCAGAATGGCTAAGAAGTAAAGCAGAAATTGGTAAAATCAGGGGAAATATGAAGGTCGGGTGCATTATGAAGAGATTCACAAATGTCATTAAAAGGTTTAGGCATGAAAAATGGTAGGGAATGGAATTATCTGGTATGAGGAACTATTCTCTTCTATTCCATTGAATAGGAGTAAAATCATAAAGCGAGAACAAATTTCGCTTTTCTTCAACGAAGATAAGATATAAAAAAACAAAGGTAATAAATCAATATTTGCTGTCACTATGATTTGCAGGGAAAACTAAGAAGTATATAAACTTGTTAGTTTTTCACTAATTGATAGGATTTTAGGCTCATCAAGTTAAAGGCAAATTGGCTGATATAATGACGATAGTCTTGCTGCAATCAACAATCCAATAGACCTAGACCAGGTAATCTTAGGTAAGGTATTTGTAAACTAATTAAATCTGAGGTGCTCGACAAATTACTCTTAATAAGATTTTTACCAAAACTGGTCTTCGATGTAACTTTCAAACTACCGTCATGGAAATTTACTCTTTCAGGAACCAAAAAGGCATCCCACATTTCGGACATCAGCCAAATATCGTGAAGCTATTATTTGTAATTTTAATTAATATTTTTTGTATTTTACCTTGTATCTCATGCTGTCCTCTATGGAATGGCAATTTTTGTTGCATGTATTTGAGCTAATAAGATTACCAAAAGACCAAAAAGCGCACACAAAAACATACAGACAAACACCTGTATATATATGTATATATATATATATATATATATTTGTGTGCGTGTTTTCTGTATTATGATAGGTGTATATCGACCATTCATGGTACCCTTGTCCACTTTATTGATAAGATGTATAATCAGTGTCAAATTGATCCCAAAAGTCTTGAAAGCTGGAAAAACAAGATCACCGCTAAGGTTAATGATAAGATTTCGGACGTGAAAAAATAAATAAAACCTGATAATGTGAAACCAATTCTGAAAGATTCCCAAGTGGTTACTTGCTTGCACGGACTCCAATCAACTTTTGTACTTCTTTCCATCGACAAGGCGTCCAAACATGTTGTTATTGTATGTTAAAGGTTTTATATTTTATGATTGTTGGAAGAGGTTGGTCTCAATGCTAATCCATCTTGCACATATTGTCTTACTAAGAGATCTACTAGCGTGTCGTAGAGAGACTTCATCAGTTAAACAAGAATAGAAATAAAAAATCAATCACAACTTTCGATTTTAGTACACTCTCCACAAAACGTCCTTATTCTAATCTTCTTGATGTCCTAAATTCCTGAATGGAATTCTTGAATTCTTCACAATTGGCAAACTTGTGTTTCAGAAACGTGTTGGTATTCTGATATGGATAGACCCTGCTCCGTTCTGTGCAAACCTGTACCTGTATGTTAATATACATTTTAATATTTAACTTATTTTTTGTATAATGGATCACTGTGTGTAAGTTATATCAAAATGTTACAGCAATGTACTGCTCCTTTCTGGGCAAACCTGTACCTGTACCATTATGAAAGCTCTTTTATTATTGGTTTTTCTCCTATTAAGCGGTACCGCGGCTTCAAGTTGAAGAATTCTTTTCGGTTCATTGATGATGCATGAAATCTATCCAGAGGAACTGCGCCTGAAAAGTAAGCATAAAGGTAGCCATGCTAATTTTCTGGAGTTAGATAATACTACATAGATGGAACTTTCCTTTACAAGTTCTTTTACAAAAGAATTCAATTTTCATTTAAGTATTACCATTTTTACCAAGTACACGACGCAAGGAAAATCAAATAAATCTTAGGGGTATTCTACGGATCATAGACTTTCAGGTTTACATAAAACGAAATTGCTATCAAGCCAAATATCAGAAGTAGTCTGTTACTAGCCAAAAAAATACGGTGTTTTCCTGGTTCTTATAAGGATAACAAGGAAGGTTTTTATAAATGAATATTCGTTAACGTTTTTTTTTCTATTTTGAATCAGTTCATCCTTAAAGATATGATCTCAAGTTACAAATTTAACCTATGTAATACAAATTTAACCTATCCCAGAACGTTAAGGAGAAAACCTGAGGGAAGAGAAAACTCCATATGATTCATAATTGTTACAAAGTGGAATTAGTTAAAATTTTTATAAGAATGAGTTTCTGTTCTGACTGTCCACTTTTTGTTTTTGTGATGGTCAGAAAGTATTGTGTAGAAAATTGCAAGACAGGTTGCACATTGCGAGAAAAAAAGGACCCTCAAAAGAGTCTGTTTTGAAATTTCTTCCTTCTCTGACGAATAACAGTAGTGAGTAGACTCCCTTAAATATATTTTAGATAAGACTCGGTCGAAACAGGAAGTTTTTTTGTGATAATTTCACTGGTCCTCTTGTTATACTACCATCATCAGTCAAGGATGCAAAAAAATACCTGGTGGTCATCCAAGTATTTTTAATACGACAGCATCCTTTGGCATCGGCTGGAGCTTAATCTGGTTTGCGCTATAGAGTGGAGAGGTAAAACTACTCTTTCCATCCACTAGCTTGAGTGTGTACCTTGGGCAAGTGCTAGTTTACTCTTAGCCTCCCTTGTCGGATTTACTACCTACTATCTCAGTAGTTCGAGAAGCAGTGATCGACAAACTGATTAGCTGGTCCTGAGAACAACATTGCTTCCCAGATAATCAAGTCTATTGAGAATAGGGAGGCATAGGTGCTCTTGTCAGCAGAGAACCTTGGAATAGGAATAGGCTTGGCAAACCATATATATTACTGAGTCAACAGATTAAACATTTCAAAGTTAATCAATAGCACAAAGGTTTAAGTCCTGGACAATTCGCCCTCTTCGCTGTCTGACGTTGCAACCTCATCTTCATCTCATGACAAGCCGGTAGGACGGAATCGCTTCGATAAACGACCAAAGGTTGGGCTATCAAGACTTAAAAAATGTTACAAAATATGTACACAAAAACGAAGAACGCTGAAAACTGCATCGTCACAAGCTGAACGTGACAAAATCATGCGTACCTACTAAACCGCTATCATTTGTATCCAGGAACATCGTCATGTACACAGTGATTCTGATTCTCACATTGTGTCGCGCTCTATAGGCCATCCTACACTATTCAGCTCATCCACTGAAAGAAATCAAAATGCATCCGTCAGAGTAGTTGGTATAGCTATAAATTCCAAACTTCCTCCCATGTTAGCAATTATCAAGACGATTGACAACTTCATCCTGAAATCAACTTTTAAAGGTAATCCAAAGGGGGTTGTCATATCGTGATATTCTCCACACAACAGCATACCTGAAGAACATGCCCTAAATTTCTACTCTTTTATTACTAACACAATAAATGATATAATTTCCCATGTGATGGTTATCATGGGTAGTGTTATGAATCGCTTCGAACTTTTCCTTCCATGATAATACTAAACGTAATGGAAATCATCTAATCAATTTCAGTCTTGAACATAACATTATTATCATTGGAAACACTACATTCCAAAACACCGGAACAAATAATGAACACATAGATCACCAAATGAAACACTTTCTCAGATAGTTTTTATATCGAAAACGATGGCGAAAGAGTTTTAAAGACTGTCAAGCTTATTCGTCTTCGAAACCGGTTGGCAGTGACCATAGGACTGTGTCGGCTTCAATCAAACTCAGCTTCCGCTCTAAAAACCAAGTAAACCGAGTAAACTATTCTGGTGCGATCTATCTTCAGATAGCGAATTGGTAACAAGAATTGACAACACTGACTCCGCTCGCTCCGAAAGTATTCCCACTGTTGATCAGGATTACACTTTCTTCGTTTCAGTCCCTAACAAAGTCAGTTCCGAACTACAACCTCTGAAACCATTCTTCAAGCCAAAAACGATTGACATTGCTCGAAAAGCTTCAGTGTGCAAAGCCACTCTTCAAGAATCAATTAGAAATATTAAAGATGCATAAAATGTACTACATGGTACATTCATTACTAGCAGACTAGAATAGACAAGACGACTAGTACACCAGTACACCAGTACACCAGTACACCAGTACACCAGTACACCAGTACACCAGTACACCAGTACACCAGTACACCAGTACACCGGTACACCGGTACACCGGTACACCGGTACACCGGTACACCGGTACACCGGTACACCGGTACACCGGTACACCGGTACACCAGTACACCAGTACACCAGTACACCAGTACACCAGTACACGAGTACACCAGTACACTAGTACACTAGTACACTAATAGACGAATAGACTAGTACACTAGTAGACTAGTAGAGTTTAATTAGACGTGTTTGTAATGTCAACAGAGCAACAGACGAGCAAAATGCGAGAAGAAAAGGAAAAAGAGATATAGGAGAATATAGAGAGGAGGAGTAGAGAGATAAATAACATAACAAATCTTATATATCTACATATATACATATATGTATACCAATAACATTTTAGGTTATATAAAAAATTTATATAGATAAAGAAGACAAATATAGAAACAGAGATTTAAAAGGGGGGAACTAAGAAAAGAATCGAGTAATTTGTGAAAATTTTCTATATTCAAAGACATATTATTTTACAACTCCAATTAATAATCATCACTTTAAAAGGTATTTAAATTGTCTTATTTCCATTAGTAAGATGGAAATCCTCCAAAGGAGTAGTTTATCTTGATAAAATAATGATAACTTTATAAAGGCCAATTTTATTATAATCAATTTGAAGACATTGTCTAAATTGTGTTGTTGCTAATGTTTCACTGTCCTGATTTAATTGTATGAGAAAGGGACAAAATACCACGTCAACAGCAAATGCAACAACATGTAAAACTCGAAGATGGAAAAGAACCATTTCAAAATATTTACGAACAACAGTTTTAAGCGGTACAAGGTTTTCTGGCATAAAACCACCTGCCCTAGTCAGGCTTATCATTAAAATCACACACGGTATTAGATTCTTTTTTTATTTCCGACTTTCTCCTTTTGGGTATATTGACTGTAGAAATATATGCTGTTGATTTGTAAGAACAAACAAAAAATAAAACCCGAATAGAACTATTAAAATGAAGAGAATTGACTTTCTACTGTCATAAGCCAACAAATATTTGTATTACAAGAGAAATCTTCGACTAAAAATATTTATTTCTAAAATCCCTCATTACCTGGTCGTTATGAATCAACTGTAATGAAAAGAAAGAAATATTCAAAAGAGAAGTCCTCTATGACCTATTCCTGAAATTAATAGTGTGTTTTAGTAGAATTGTTTTTGATGAGAAATTTGAGTGAGACAAAATACTAATGAAGTCTTTATCTGGGTAGAAAAGACAACTTTACAGTTATCTACTAATGTGTGTTCAAAAAGGAGTGGTTTTTTTGAGGAAACAGGGTAAATCGTATAAGAAATATTAATGATGTATTATAACAATTATTTANAAAAAGAGGGGAACTAAGAAAAGAATCGAATAATATGTGAAAATTTTCTATAGTCAAGGACATATTATTTTACAACTCCAATTAATAATCATCACTGTAAAAGGTATGTAAATTGTCTTATTTCCATTAGTAAGATGGAAATCCTCCAAAGGAGTAGTTTATCTTGATAAAATAATGATAACTTTATAAAGGCCAATTTTATTATAATCAATTTGAAGACATTGTCTAAATTGTGTTGTTGCTAATGTTTCACTGTCCTGATTTAATTGTATGAGAAAGGGACAAAATACCACGTCAACAGCAAATGCAACAACATGTAAAACTCGAAGATGGAAAAGAACCATTTCAAAATATTTACGAACAACAGTTTTAAGCGGTACAAGGTTTTCTGGCATAAAACCACCTGCCCTAGTCAGGCTTATCATTAAAATCACACACGGTATTAGATTCTTTTTTTATTTCCGACTTTCTCCTTTTGGGTATATTGACTGTAGAAATATATGCTGTTGATTTGTAAGAACAAACAAAAAATAAAACCCGAATAGAACTATTAAAATGAAGAGAATTGACTTTCTACTGTCATAAGCCAACAAATATTTGTATTACAAGAGAAATCTTCGACTAAAAATATTTATTTCTAAAATCCCTCATTACCTGGTCGTTATGAATCAACTGTAATGAAAAGAAAGAAATATTCAAAAGAGAAGTCCTCTATGACCTATTCCTGAAATTAATAGTGTGTTTTAGTAGAATTGTTTTTGATGAGAAATTTGAGTGAGACAAAATACTAATGAAGTCTTTATCTGGGTAGAAAAGACAACTTTACAGTTATCTACTAATGTGTGTTCAAAAAGGAGTGGTTTTTTTGAGGAAACAGGGTAAATCGTATAAGAAATATTAATGATGTATTATAACAATTATTTAAAAATTTCAGCGAAATCAAGGAAAATTCTAATGAAAATATATCTTGAAACATTTAGATTTACAAGTTGCTTAGACCTTGAAGGGGTACTAAGATACCTGAAACACAAGTTAGTTACACCTAACAGCTTTTCCTTAGTTTCTCTATAAATGTACTATTCTATTAATATCTTAATTTTCAGACGTCAAAGTGTCAAATTATATTCTTTATAATAATACATTGTTCCTTCCGAACCTCACCACAACTAGTACTACAAAATAGTATTTGAAAATGCATTTGTAATGTAATTTTTCTGTATTGCATCTAGAAAGTTAAAGTCTTACAACAGCCCTATTGCTATTCTTATTTCTTACAGATATATTTTAGAGTAGTATGTATCGCGACGATTATAGTGTTTTTGCCCTTCAATCATATTTGAAATTGGTATTCCCCGCATTGCATTTATGCTTCGAAATGTCTTGTCAACCAATACAGTCACTACCAAAAGTTTAAGACCACTCATGGAAATACGTAGATTTCTCGGTATGAGATCGTATTGCATCATCCTACTGTTGAGATTGCATCATACTCATTGTTTGCGCTCTGGTCGCTCATTACACGTTCTTCTTTAACACTGCGGACATCTAAATCGATTTTACTTTGGAATTTTTTTCACTTTTTATACTTCTTATTGCTACAGAAGGGGGTCGAAAAAAGTGTAAGTCGCATGACTGTTTCCAGACGTCTTTCACACGAATTCGGTCTAAAATCCTACAAGCCTGCCAGAAAACCACGCCTGACACCGGTAATGAAGGCAAAACGATTAGCCTTCGCTAAGAAGTACCAGAACTGGACACCAGCACAGTGGGGTAAAGTCATGTTCTCGGACGAGTCCACTCTACAGCAGTTTGTGGTGAGGAAACGACATGTTCGCCGGCCACCTGGAACGAGATTCAATGAAAAATACACGATTTCTTCGATGAAACACCCTCCAAGTCAAATGATATGGGGTGCAATTTCGGAAAATGGAGTTGCTGGGTTGTATTTTTTGCCATCTGGAACAACTATGAATGGTCTGCGGTACGTTGAATTGCTGTCGGATAAGCTAAAAATTCACATGGACATACATAAATGTACTATATTCATGCAGGACGGTGCCCCTTGTCACCGATCAAAAGTTGCTATGACTTTTCTGACTGAGAACAGGATTCATGTTCTGGATTGGCCGGGCAACAGCCCTGACCTGAATCCAATAGAGAATCTGTGGACGGAAATGAAAGATAAAGTTTCCCAGAAACAGCCATCAAGTGCTAAGGACCTTGTGGAAGCGATAAAAGAAGTGTGGGTGAAAGAAATCTCGCAGGAATACTGCAGAAATCTAGTACACAGTATGCCAAGACGCCTGCAGGCAATAATTAAAAGTGGCGGTGGACCCACCAAATACTGAATATCAAGGAAACAACTATCAATATGGATGCAAATTTAATCAAAAGATACTAAAAAATATGAGATTTGTGTGTAAAGGAAATATTTTCCACAATAAATCAGTTTTAATATAGATATATAATCAGTTGTGTCATTTCAGAGTCAAAATTAAGGGTGGTCTTAAACTTTTGGTAGTGACTGTACATGAATTACAAATGCATTTTCATCATGTGTTCGTAACCATTAGGAAAAGCAAACAGTTGCGTTTCACATACTTCAATTAATGTCAAAGCAAGTAGAATGAGGTGAATAATAAGTTTTGGTAAATGTTTTCTAAAAGATATTTGCAGTTAACACAGTTGCAAACAAAGAATCTTGTCTAATAATCTTACTTTACCTAATGTTGCTTCCTTGCCTGTGTTCCTCTGTCAAACAATCTGTCGTTTTCATAAAAACACAATTATGTAATGTTACAGCTGTGCTAATGAAGAATAGAATTTCAAGCTGTTTGATGTGACTTTCGAAAAAAAACCGTTTATTCATCATTTTCTTTAAACAGATATGACATTAAAGAAGTGGATCACAGATTGTTTTTTGTTCATATGTCGAAACTTCACTATTAACTGGTTGTACTTCTTTAGGAGCTTATTGTTTTATTATGGTAGAGGAAAAGATGGAACTCTTCTTGCAAAAAGAGGTCCATTGCTTGAACTCTTTGTATTGCTTTTTACATTTTTATTAATCGATGTTTTTATATGTCTGTGTGATATTGTGTTTCTCATTCAAGTCTGAATTGAAGATTTGAAGATGTGAGACAAAGCGGATTATTAAAAAAATGAATTTTCTTATCAATATATATCAATATATCGACATACCATATTAAGTAAATTCCGAAAAGACTTCTTTCTACAATTACTCTACACGTTGTATTTGAAAATAAGAAAATAGGTGTAAGATTTCATATCGAAGAGTATAATTAGTGAAAAAGCAATTTACGAGGATGTTATTTGAATTCAAGATATGTCAATATGACATACCTGCTGCATTTCGTTGAGCAATGCTCTTCAAGAAAACGCCTGTTTCAGACATTAAAGTTATCTGATTCGGTAGTGCAAAGCTTTTGTTGCAATGCCTAACGTCTTTGAAATAGCATATTGGTCCAGTTTTGTGTTTTGTCCACTATCCATAGTATTGAATTTTGCAGGAATAATTGTTTTGACTTATTTAAAAAAGTGGATTAAACATTTTCCAGTTCTGAGTCTATATATCTTGGGTGTTATCTTGTCAACTTCAACGATTTATATGTTCAAAATCATTAACTTGAAGGGAGTTCAGAGCTTACTACATAACACTGTAACATTTAAATTTGTTCAAATTGTGGTTTTATATTGTACCTTAATCTATGTACTACAAATGTATGTAATTATATTTCTTCAACTGTGGACAGTTTTTCGAGGCTACAGATCTCCAGAATTAAAGAGAAGAGATACAAAGAAAATTATACTTGGCCAAGTTGGATTATGGGTAGTTTGCTCTTTCGTAATGTTATTCACACTTCAGTATCCCATAATTCGTATCCTCGCCTTTTTCAATAAATATATATGGATTAGTTTGTCTCTGTGTTATTTAATACTGATATCAGCATCCTATTGTTATATAAACAGAAAGATATCGAGAAGCAAAAGAAGATTACATAATACTACTTCACAAAACTCAGTAAATTTATCGCGACAAGCATTAAGGATAATCAAAATATACCTTATACTGTTAACTAACTACACAATATTTCATCTGATACCTATTACAGCTTTTGGGACTTTTCGTCATCAATGGGGTGTTAGTTTCAAATTCCTAGAACTTGAATGCATATTTTTAATTCTGTATCAAATTAGTTTTATTAGCAATCCACTGACATTCTTTGGCTGCTATTATTACAAGAGAGCTAAACGTCTCTGCTGCAAGAAAAGCGAAACGATAGTGATAGTGAATTAGTACACACTGTTTGATGTTAAAGAATGTGCTGTTAGTTATAATAGGTAAGAAGGAAAACAACGTTCAGACCTCAACGATGAGATAAACGTTTTCCCTCAATTTTATTGTAGGAAAGTTCACAGAGAAAGTTGGTTTGAATTTGGCTAAATAAACAAAAAAAGAGATTAATATTCGACTTACCTTTTTATCACTTGCTTCTGTCATGATAATATTGAGACCACTGTGAGGTATCGCAAAGCGACATAGCGTATTGGAACTTTTTTTTGTGAAATAATTCCAAACCTAATAAATATCGGGCAAAAGCCTATGAACAAAATTGATTCAAATAAAACTTGTGTCAAGATGTACTTGTCTTTCATTGATGGAACCTCTGGGAAACAGTCTGTTCATTTTTGTCTTTCACAGATATCCATTTATGAAAAACCCGAAGAGAAGCAAACAGATCAAGAAAAAGTGGGACAGAAAGCACGCAAGATACCAGAAAATGCAAGACTTACAGATCGCCCCTCCAGGACTCTCCATTCAAAGGCCATTCTTCCTGAGATGGTCTTCAGCCAAGGCTCAAATCTCTCCAGACCCCTGTCCTGCATGGCAGGGGCCTATGGCCGAAGACCCATAGAGAGACCGGAGCTCTAAACTTGATTTTAGTCATAAGATTTCACAAATCTAAGATACCTGTACTAATAGAAATGTCTTGTAATTTTTAAAACTCGGAATTTGGAATTTTCAAGTTGGATTTAATTATTTTCGACTGATTTGCACAAAATTCACCTTTGAAATGAAAGGTGATTGCTATTTGATAAATTTTGTCTAGAAAATTCTAGTAGTGTGTAACAACGTGCTTTTTGCAGAATACATTGGATAGATAGAGGGTCTAAAAAGAATTCCCATTGCAGGTATGGATAAAGTCTTTAGTTATTCATGTAAGCTGGTTCTATTCATTAACACCATAAGAGAAATGAGCGTTCTTATTTACTTTAGTCTAGTTAAAATTCAATTATTTTGTTAATTCAATTTATCTAGCGCTATTCAATGCCAACAGAAAATAAATTGCCAAACTAAGACTAAATTATTAATGTAAATTTTTGTTAAAATTCAATTGTTTAGTTAAATAAAGTAACACTGCAGTACCTTTTCCAACTGTCGACAAAGGAGTTCACCAAGGATCCATTCTTGATTCAAATGACAAAAGGAGAGAAGTGTTTGTATAAAAAAAGGTAAACAAATCTTCATAGATTAAGTAGAATTAAAAGTTTGATCATACTTTTAGATTTATTTGACCTGAGACTTATGAACTTGTCATAGGAGTGCTAAAAAAACTAGAGCTTTAGTAAAAATCAACAATAATTTTTTAGAATCTGAATGTATAATCAATCACTTTTTGTAAGTTACATCAAAATGTTATGACTCCACCCGTAAAGAAATGAAAAATATGCGTTCACTGAAAACAGATCGAAACAGTGTCATTTCCATTGTTTTAATGAGCTACAATCTGAACTTTAGGCAATAGGTACTTAGCTGACTTATTTTCCAATGATATCTTTTTCATTATTTTGTTTGATAATTATAACCTCCATATATCTTTAAATGTATAGATAATCTGCATTATCTATCTTGTTCTTCAATGTAATTTTATGCTATTACATTTTAATATTTGACCTTTTTTATAAAAGCAATCACTGTGTGTAAGTTATATCAAAATGTTCTAACTCAACCTGTAAAGAAATGAGAAATATTTGTGCACTGAAAAGAGATCGAAGCAGTGTCTATTCTATTGTTATTATGATCTACAACCTTTCTTAATATACTTGTATATATAGTTTAATCATCAGTTATATCATCACTTAAAATAGAATATAACTTAAAAAACGATCATAACTTTTGATTTTAGTAGACTCCTACAAAATTTCCACATTCTGATCTTTTTGATATCCTGAATGGAATTATTGATTTTGTTTAGACTGGAGATTGGAGAAATCCTGATGCCCTAAAAAAATCCATTACTTTGTAAAGAAAATCTTGTTTCTTTACCCGAAAAAAAGGCCAGACTACAAGCTTTACAAAGAACCAAATTAAATTTATAGTTAAACATATCATTTTAGAGTCTTTTTTCACGATTTCACGATTTTCACGCAACCTTGTGTTTCAGCAACGCATTGGTATACTGATATGGATAGACCCTGCTCCTTTCTGGGCAAACCTGTACATGTACCATTATGAAAGCTCTTTTCTTATTGATCTTTCTCCTTTTAAGCAGTACCGCGGCTTCAACTTGAAGCTGCGGTACCAATGTATCAATGAATGTATCAATGAACCGAAATGAATTCATTTCGGTTCATTGATGATGCATAAAATCTATCCAGAGGAATTGCGCCTGAAATGTAAACATAAAGGTAGCCATGCAAAGTTTTTGAAATTAGATATTACTACATAGATGGAACTTTTCTTTATAAGCTTTTTTAAATAAGAAATCAATTTTCTTTTACGTATTACTAGAATAATATCTGACCTTTCTGAAAATATTCCAGAACATGTATTTTCTGGTTCAATATATTTCATCTGAACTATTACGTACCGCCCTTGCAACTCTGCAGTACGATGATTTTCTTTTGAAAGATCAAGAACTGACTTTGAGAATAGTTAAACAAGGTCCTTGCCCAGCAATCGATAACTTACAATATGACTTGAAAAAACATCTATCAAACCTCTCTATGCTCTGTATTTCTTTTAATTCCTTTATATCTCTTTATATTCCCTCTCTCTCACCTCCATCTTTCTCTCTTTTCAAGCTATTGCTGTTACTTTAACTTATGTCCCTATTACACTTCATTTTATGTGTTCTGTAGCCATCTTGGAGGTGGGGACTGATCAGAGCTGCTGTGAAGTCATGTCGCATAAATCAATTTTATTTTAAATGTCCGAAATGCTTGAAATGGTCATCAAGTGATGATCCATGATTTCTGCAATTACTACTTGACCATCAATTCTTTGTTGTCAAATACAGACAGCTTACTGTTACCCCAAACTGCGTCTGTAGTATAGTGTTTTTAGCATTTTATGTAACAAAATAAATGCTAAATAACACAAAAAAAAAACGCTACCTCGAACAATTATTCTGCTTAAAAAAAGCCTCACTAGATTCTTGAATTTACCGCTAACAGCTTTTTCCTAACTTTCTTTATAAATGTCCTATTCCATTAATATCTTATTTTCACACTTGCTGAAAATACGAAATCATATACTATATAAACACACATTGTTCCTTGCAAACCTCCCTACAACTAGTGCTGCAAAATAGTATTTGCAAGTGCATTTGTAGTGTATTTTGTCTGCATTGCATCTAAAAAGTTAAACTTATACGACACCCCTATTGGTACTCCTATTTCTTACATTTACCATGCAGAGTAATATGTGTCGCGACAGTTATCATACTTTTGCCCTTCAATCATATTTCAGGCTGTTATCCCCCCCATTTCATTTATGTTTCGAAATATCTTTTAAATTAGTACATGATTTACAAATAAAATTTCTTTTAAGTGCCTTTCTAAAAGTTATGTCGTTATTATAATATGCAACTGCATGAAATGTTAAAAGTAATTTTGATGGAGAAATCATTGATTATGCAAATATGTGTGAAAAATCGTACCTACCAGTAATTCCGATATCATTCTTACTTCTAAATTTAAAAATTCCTGACTTTTCGGATTCAGTAAGAGTCATAGACATCGGAACATTGTCATGTCATGTCAGATAAAGCTAACGTTGATGATATGGTAAACCTGCTGTGGGTTAATTCTATTAGTGCTGATGTAATGCAAACTTTTACGTTAGAATTCAGAATAACTGACCATGGCTCATTTTCAGTTCCATGATGTGTTCGTAATCATTAAAAAAGTAAACAGTTGAATTTCAGATCTTTTAATTAAAGTCAGGACAAGAAGAATGATACTTTTTTTCTAAAGAGGAAGTTTTGGCAAATATTTTCTAAAAGATATTTGCAGTTAAAACAGTTGCAAACAAAGAATCTTGTCTAAAAGACTTACTGCACCTATTGTTGCATCCTTGCTGTGTTTTTCTGTCTGTCATTGTCATAAAAACAAAGTTGTATAATGTTAGGGATTTGCTGAAAAAGAATAGAATTTCAAGCTTTTTGATCCGATTTTTAAAGAAACCTTTTTTCCTTATTTTCTTTTAAACAGATATGACATTAATAAAAATGTATCACAGATTGTTTGTTGGCTTCACATATCATTAAAGAGACATAAAAGTATGACAAGAGAAATTTTGAAATTGAATGATATATTTGTATATTATTATTTTTTTATTTATATATGTGTATCTAAGGCTGTAAAGCAGAAAGAAATTTGACTGTTTCTTTAATATTCTGAATTTCGTTTTCTTGCATTTATCAGCTGAAACAATTTTAAAAAATTGCAAAGATACTATTAACAGCTATCAAATTGACAATATTTCCACAGCCCCATTACTACCTACAACAGAACAAAGCAGATGTGTAATTGAAATTTTTATCCTTCTTTAGATTTTTAGTTTGAATATAATAACTAGTTCATGTGTTGAAACTGTACTATTGATTCGCTGTGTTTGTGAAGGAGTTGATTTTTTAATGCATCTAGCGTTGGTTCCTTGCTGTACTCCTCAGTCAAACAATCTGCCAGTGTCATAAAAACAGAGTAGTCATACCATGTTAGGGCTTTGTAAAAAGAATATCATATGGAATAATGTAATAGAATATCAAAGTGTTTGATGTGACTTTCGAACAAACTGTTTTTAATTATTTTCTTTTAACAGATATGACATTGATAAAAAATGCATCACAGATTGTTTGTTTGCTTCACATATCATTAAAGACACACAAAAATATGAAAAGAGTCATTTTGGAATTAAATGATTTGTGTATTTAAGGCAGTAAAGCAGAAAGAAATAAGACTGTTTTTTAATATTCTGAGTTTCGTCATCTTACACTCAACAAGTAATACAACTTAAAATTACTGCAAAAACACTACAAATAGCATTTAAATTGACAACATAGCCACAGCTACATTGTAACCCACAACAGAACAAACCAGATATGTAATAGATGTTATTATCAGTCTTTAGATATTTAGTTTGAATGTAATAACCAGTTCATGTGTTGAAACTGTACTATTGATTCGCTGTGTTTGTGTAGGAGTTGATCTTTTAAGGGGGAGAAGAGAAAATGGAGATTTTTTTGCAAACACACGAAGCAATTGCTTGAAATCTTTCATTTTTATTAATCAACCTTTTAACTGTCGTTGTGGTATTGTGTTTCTTTTTGAGTTCTGAATGGACAAAAAGATGTGAGACGAATCGGATTATTAAAATGAATGAATTTACATATCAACATATTTATTTTAGTACTATTTATTTTATCACCTTTTCATTAACCAATTTATCAATCGATTATTGCCGCTTTCATTGCTTTTATTTGTTTTTATATGAAAAACACATTAAAAAAATTCAGAAGACTTCTTTCGACAATTACTCCATACGTTGTTCTTGAAAATGACTAAAAGGTGTATGATTTCATATCAACGAGTTTTTCTTAGTAAGAAAGGCATTGACGAGGACGTTATTTGACTTTAAGATACATAAATAAGTCATACTTGCTGCATCACCTCTCTTAGACATTAAAGCTTTCTGACCCGTTAGTGCCAAGGTTTCGTTGCAATGTCTAACGTATTTGAAATAACATATTGGTCCAGTGGTGTGGTTTGTCTATTATCCATAGCATTGAATATTGTAGGAATACTTGTTTTGATTTATTTGAAAAAGTGGATTGAACATTTTCCAGTTCTAAGTCTTTATATCTTGGATGTTATCTTGTCAATTTCAACGTATTTTATCTTCAGAATCATTTACTTGAAGGGAGTTGGGAGCTTACTACATAACAATGTAACCTATAAATTGTTTCAAACTCTAGTTTTATATTGTACTTTGATCTATTTACTACAGATGCTTGTATTTATATTTGTTCAACTGTGGACAGTTTTCCGGGGTTACAGATCTCCAGAGCTGAAAAGAAGTGATGCAAAGAAAATTATACTTGCCCAAGTTGGATTATGGGTAATTTGCTTTTTTGTGATGTTATTCACTCTTCAATATGACATAATTCGGATCGGCATGTTTTTCAGCAAATACATATGGATAATATTGTCATTATGTTATTTAATACTGATATCAGTATCCCATTGTTATATATATAGAAAGATGTCGAGAAGCAAAAGAAGACTACAGAGTACTACTTCACAGAGCTCAGGAAATTTATCCCAACAAGAATTAAGGATAATCAAAATATATTTTATACTGTTAACTAACTGCACATTATTTCATCTGATACCTAGTACAGCTTTTGGGATTTTTCGTCATCTATGCGACGTTAGTATTAAATTCCCAGAAGTTGAATGCATATTTTTAATTCAGTATCAATTTGGTTTTGTTAGTAATCCACTGGTATTCTTTGGCTGCTATTATTACAAAAGAGCTAAACGTCTTTGCAGCAAGAAAAGTGAAACGATGGTGATTGTAAATTAGTGTAGATGGCATCTGTTTAAGGAATGTGCTGTAAATATTAGTAGATGAGAAAGAATGTTTCAGACATCGTTCTAAGAATGCTTCATTAAAAGGATCGCGAACTTGTATTATTCTTACAAAGTAGGATTTGATGAATATTTGAAAGAAGTAATGCTATTTTTAATGAAATATACCCAAGCTCAATAAATCGGTGGCAAAAGCCTATAAACAAAATTGATTCACTAAAATCTTGGATCAAGATGTACAACAACAATTTTCCAAATCGAAGATAATTGTACGAAAAGAAATTTCTTGTCATTTTCTAAACTCCGAATTGGGAACGTTCTAGTTTTATATATTTTTGTCGACTGACTTTCACAAAGTTCATCTTTGAAAGAAAAGGTGGTTGACATTTTATAAATCTGGTCGTACTCTAAAGGGAGGAAAACATTGTATAGATAAGAGGTTTATATAACATTTTCTTTTAGGTATGAATAAAGTCTTTAGTTATTGATCTAACTAAAGAATTTGTACCATAACCAAGAGGTTCCGGATTTGATTCCCCACGCGGTAGAAAAGACCTTTGAAGTTTGAAAAAGAAATTTTGAAAAGAACCAGTAACTATGTCACTGGTTCTTTTCACTAACAACATAAGACAAATGAGCAAAATAAGGATAACTCGATCATTTATTTCATTTAATTTAGTCTAGTTAGAATTCAATTGAGACTGTAGTACCTTTTCCAACTGTCGGCAAAGGCGTTCACCAATGATCCATTAGTGATTCGAATGACAAAAGATAGAGACGTGTTTGTATAAAGGAAGGTAAACAAGTCCCCATAGATGAAATACAATTTGAAGTTCGATCATACTTTTAAATTTACATGACGTAGAACTTATGAACTTGTTACCGGTATAGGAGTTTTAGAAAAACCAGAGTTGTTGTTAAAAATTAATAATAATGATTTAAAATCCGAATGTATCTGCAATCACTGTGTGTAATTTATATCAAAATATTATAACTCCACCTGTAAAGAAATGAAAAATACGTGTGCACTGAAAACAGATCGAAACAGTGTCATTTCTATTGTTTTAATGAGCTGCAATCTGAACTTTAGGCAATAAGTACTTAGTTGGCTCATTTTCCAATGATATCTTTTTCATTATTTTGTTTCATAATTAAAATCTTCATATATCTTTAAATGTATAATCTGCATTATCTCTCTTGTTCTTCAATGAAATTTTATGCTATTACGAGTTCATATTTGACTTTTTTTGTATAATCAATCACTGTGTGTAAGCTAAGTGTATAACAAAATAAATGATTATTAAGTAATTATGACTTAGCTTATTAGATATCTTTTTCTTAGTAGCAGTAGATTTCCTTGAAATTTTAATCCATCGAGTAAATTTTTTACAAAAATTCAAATTATATGAACCACAATTTGTGACGAGGATATAAAAATGAAACTGATGTGAGTTTTGTTAGCCGGTAGAAACTCCAGCCAGAAATGCAATAAAAGTTATCTGCCCAGTTGTGCAAATCATACAGGAAGATATATATATATATATATATATATATATGAGCTGGTATCTGCTTGAATAAAGGAAGCAAAGAGGCCAAGTCATATATATGTGGAAATAAAAATTTTTTATTTGTTTTTTTTAATTTTTAACGTTGATGAAAAAGATATGAAAAAGAGTATAAGTATAGGCATGAAAGAGAATTGATAGAACTGACTGCTATAGAAATAATTGAAAAACAGACTTTAAAAAACCCAAAAATTTAAGACTAACTGGTGTTAGTAAGAGTTGTGATAATTTGAAATATTTTTTACAAATATCAAAAAAATTTGATGATATATTTCACCTCAAGGCAGAAAATTTATTCAATATTGAGGCTGAAAACAAGGTAGAATTTTCTTCTGAGGAAAATTCTTTATTATATGTTGATAAAAGGTCAAAACTCTGAAACATAACAGCACCAAAATTAATGCATTTACATTTAATGTTACCTAACTAACAAAAATAAGTCTTTTTTTCTCTTATGTAAAGAAATTTCTTTTTAATTAAAATATTTATTAATTGCTGCAATACATTTAACGATTAAAACAACAGTGGAAAGTGACATTTGGCAAAGAACAATTAAATGATTATTTGTTGATTTGAAAATAGTAAGGTCTGTTTTTCATTTATGGATAGATTACTTGACCTTTCGTTCAAAGTAGGAAGTCGTATTGCTTTTAAATGTAAATATTTACTGCAATCGGTAAGGTTAATTAAGAATTGTCTGTGAGAAAGTCAAGGTAAATATGACCTTATTATTTTTCTTGTAGTGTTCTCTACCTACATTATTTAATAGAGTTGAAGTATTTGGTTTCCTATGATTATAGAGGTGAATTTTACACTTCTTAACTGTTTATCTTTTTGAGGCATTCAGTGTAAGGTGCATTGCGTAAAGGCTCAGATCTCACCCTTTTTTTCTTTATCGTCATCATAAACTCACTTACAGAAAGCGTACCATATCAAAATGTAGAGAACGATATGCCATATACTCTGACAAATGATGGTTCCATAGAATATTGTATTGTGTAAAATTAAAAATAATGTAGCGAAATAAGACCTGAAAATCTGAGGCAAGGTTTGGAGAAGAGAGGAACGAAAGTGTGACATACAAGTAAAAATAAAGAATTAACACCTGTCTATAATAGAGCCTGAAACAATTACGTTAAAGTAGCTATGAATCAAATTACAAAATGATAGAATTGTAGAGTTGGTAGTATACAGAAGGGTCAGGCCTACATGGGAAAACTGGAATAAATCTTAGCACTACTTTGGGACAAAAATTTGCTTCATAGGTGAAGAGGAAGATACGGATGAAAATTGACGATTATGCAGCAGCCTATGCTGTATGAGATGGAAACAGTAAGATTCACATGTCTACGTTAAAAGAAAACATCAGAATATAGAATTGAAGATGTGCATTTATGAATATCGGAATCGCTAAGATATAAAGCAGAGATACATGAAATCAGGGAAAATATGATGTTTTGGAGCATTATGAAGAGATTCAGAGAAGTAAATTAAAAATTATGGGCAAGAAAAATGGAAGAGATTGGTAAAATCATAACGCAAGAACAAATTTCGCTTTTCTTCAATAAAGATGAGGTATGAAAAAGAAATGTAATCTATATTTGCTGTCACTATGGGTTGGCTCAAAAGTGAAAAAGTATGTCAATTTGTAGATTTTTACTAATTGATAAGATTTTAACCTCAGCAAATTAAAAGAACATAGGCTGATATAAAGACGATGGACTTGCTGTAATTAGCAATGCCAGCAGACCTAAACCAGATATTCCTAGATAAGATATTTTCAGCTAATTAAATTTGAGGGGCTCATTATTTAAATTTTAATAAGATTTACATGATGTGTGTATGTGTATGTTGCTCGTTGTGTTGTCTTTCTTATTGTCCTGCCACCTTTTGATGTATTAGTCGTTTCTTCATGGTTATTAGGTTTTTTAGTCAATACTATCTTTGACTCTGAGTGTTACACTCTAATATTATTAATATTATATATATATATATATATATATATATATATATATAATGTAACACAATGTCTTCAAACTTTGAATAGAAAAAGAGTTTTTTTGATGTAACCATTGGATAGTTAATCTCAACAGAGATATTTGTTGGGAAGGATTTCTGCACAAATGAACAAGCACCTCGTTTTTTTCAAATGGATATTTGTTAACGTCTTCTTTTTGATTTCAAATTCGTTCATGCCATTAGAAATGATCTTCAATTTGATATAAATTTAACCTACCCTTGAGCGCGAAGTAGAGAGCCTGATGAAAGCGAAAAACCTATGTGATTTACAATTATTACAAAGCGGAATTAGTTAAAATTTTTATAAGAAGGAGTATTTGCTCTGATTAGCCAATTTTTGTTTTTGTGATGGTTAGAAAGTATTGTCTAGGAAATTGCAAGACAGGTTGCACATTGCGAGAAAAAAAGACCTTCAAAAGTGTCTGTTTTCAAGATTCCTTCCTCTTCTGACGAAAAACATTTAATGGTACACTTCCTTAAGAATATTTTAGATAAAAATCTTTCGAAATATGAAGGCGTTAGCTAATTGCACTGGTCCTCTTGTTATGCTACCATCATCAGTCAAGGATGCAAAAAAATACCTGGTTGTAATCAAAGTATTTTCAATATGCCAGCATCCTTTCTACGTCAAAATCGGCGAATTTATCGCAATCGTCAACAAACGACATTTCATAGTGAAAGTAGAGTAAAGAAAAGGAAGAAAATTGGGAAGCAGGAAGACAAATACCATTTGCAACTGTTAATATAACTTTGGAAATTTTTCATGCATCCACATTTTCAGATGGTCATTTTTTTCTAACTTTTATTGCAATTGATTTCAAAACGAAAATGATAGATAACTTGGAACCTAGATTTGTCATTAATTCTGAAATGTGCTTTTCATTGATGGCACCAGTGGCACACAGTGCGGCAATATTGTCTTTTACAGCAATTTGTCTATAAAGTATTTGAACAAAAGGTCTGAGTGACGATTACAAAAATGCATTCAGCATAAAATGGTCTGCAAAACAGGAATTCGCTTTTTTAGACGAAGCCCTTCATTACCTCTCTCTAAGAACACCACCTCTTAATTGGCTGGAAATCAGTGTCCAAGCATACTAGACTGTCTAGTGATGGAGACAAGAAGCCGAAACCTCAAATAATAAAAGGGAAAGGACCATACACGTATGAACAAAAAAGAAGAAAGCAATGCTTGAAAGATCTTACATCACGATTTAGTGCCTCATTTTTTAAACATTTTTAAAAGTTCAAAGAAAAAACTTTTTGCTTGAAACACGATGAGACTGTAAAAACGTCTGATTTGAGAGATTGTTAAGTTGCTCTGCCGAGTGAAGGTTTGACTAGAGCATATGTTCTAAAATGGTGTGCTTGCATTTGTTGATGGTAAGAGTTTTTCTGTGAGCACTTTGCAAATAGCTGAAGTGAGCTCACAGAGATATTTAGATCCTAATAGTACATAATAGTACTGGCCTATTATATTTTACAGTAATAATCTTATGAATATTTCCTATGTAATTCTTATATTTTTCAATAATAAATTACACATGGCTCTAAAAACGTAAGATCAGATAACAGCAACAAAGACATGAAAAATATTAACAGCTAATGAATATTATTAGACTTGTTCATGGTGAAAATATATTTTATTTGTTAGTAACAAAAGAAAAGTAACTATTAAAGTAAAATAATTTTTCCCAAGTTTGAATTAGAAGGTTTTGAGTTGGTAATGGCAACAGAGCAAAGTGTGAGACTCAAGGAAAAAGAGGAAAAAGAGATATCGGAGAGTAAATAGGAGTGGAGAGAGAGAGAACAGAATACAGAAAAAGATTTCTTTTGTGGAAGAAAAGGAGAAGAGAGCAATAAATAAATAAATATGTATATATATACATATAAGGAAAAACTACAAAAAATCGTACTTACACGGAATTCTGATGTCATTCTTACTTCTAAGCCTAAAAATTGACATTTTTATAAAGAATAAGTATTGGCACAGGGTGTGTGGGCCAAGAGGCCTTAGGAAGTGAACGATCCTACACGACAATGCATAGTTCCTGGTCACCCTTGGGCAAGGTGTAGCACCTGTTATGCCTCCCTCGTCAAGGTCACGATGACGATGTTGGCAGCAGGACGTCGGATGACTTTCTGAAGCGGAAGAACTCTCAAGTTGGAGCAAACGGCTTGGACTGACGCATCGGCTAGGTGAATGATCCGTCATGGCACGTACAACGGCTAGGCGACAAAGACTATTTACAACATAGCACTGCGCCTGCAGAAAGTAATGGCAGCCTTCTGCAGAGTTTACTCATCTGCCTACAACCCTATACATCATGAATCAAGACACAAATGATAACACTTTATCTTTTGACATTGGGCTCCCCGGGGTGTCACTGGATAGTACTACTGGGGAAGTGGTATCCTCTGGAAGAAAACCTGATCGGTATGAAGCCTCCAGGCCAAAGCCTATCACTGGAAGCTTGGTGGCTGATGTGATCAGTATTATCGGACAGAGTCGAGACCAATTCAATAACAAACGGAAAAAACAGAAAGTTCTAAAATTTGAAACATGGAACATCCGCACAATGAAACAACTAGGCAAGCTACATTTACTTGTCCGTGAATTGAACACACTTGACATCGGTGTTTGCGGACTGTGCGAAGTGAGATGGATAGGAGAGGGACTTTTCACAGACGACGACTCTATTATCGTATACAGCGGTGGAAAAGGTGGTCAACGTAGAGTAGCAGTCATCCTAGCGAAGAAAATGAAGAACAGCCTCCAAAGCTATAATGCCATTTCGGACAGAATACTCGTAGTAAAACTCAACACAGCCAACAGTTATAATCCAAGTGTATGCACCAACCCTGTACCATGATGTGTCTGAACATGAAGACTTCTATGAGAAGCTGCAGGCTATCACAGAAAGCATGAAAAGCCATGAAGTTTGTTTGATAATGCGATATTTTAATGCCAAGATCGGAGGGACCCAAGACCTTGACCATGGAGTTGGACCTTACGGTTTAGGAGAGCGGAACGAAAATGGGAATAGATTAGCAGAATTTTGCAAAATAAATAACCTTGTGATAACCAATACATTGTTCAATCATCATAAGCGACAGCGATACACCTGGATTTCGCCAGACACACAAACTAGAAATCAGATTGACTTCATCCTGATCAACCAATATAGGAAGACAAATGTTCTGGACACAAAGGCACTACCTGGAGCCGATGCAGATTCTGATCACCATCTAGTCGTTGCTAAAATACGAATCAAAGCACATAGCAAGAAAATTAAACCTTTGGCAAAGAAATATGCAGTAGAGAGACTAGAAGTTGATAAAAATCGACAAGCCTATCAAATAGAGACAGAAAATAGGTTTGAAGCCCTTCTAGACACTATTACAGAAGAGCAAAGACCAAATGAACTGCTAGGGTGCATGGAAAAGATCTGGAGAGAATCAGCTGAAAAAGTCATTGGCTACAGACGAAGGAAAAAAGAAAAACCATGGATCACAAAAGAAACCCTTGATCTGGCAGATGCCAAGAAGCAAGCAAAAGCTAAACCTCACAACAGAGAATACACCAGGCTCAAAAGGGAACTCCAAAGAAAAATCAGAGAAGCCAAGCAAGAGTGGATAAAAGCTGAGTGCCAAAAGATCACTGAAAATGACAGACTGAACAAATCAAAAAAACTATTCCAGCAAGTAAAAAGAGTAAAACAAAGAGTCTTTCAACCAAAGCAAATGGCAATAAATGATGAAAGTGGAAGCACGCTAACAATCCCAGAATCAGTGCTGATGCGTTGGAAACAGTATGGAGAATGCCTTTTTGCGAAGTCGGAATCAGATATTAAAGAATATGCAGAAGCAGATTCAGAAAAAGAGCCGCCACCTTTAATAAGTGAAGTAGAGAGGGCTCTGAAAAAACTACCAAAAGGAAAATCACCAGGTATGGACAACATCCCAGCAGAACGTTTCAAAAATAGCGGTTACTTTGGATAACGTGCAATTCACCAGCTCTGCACAAAAATATGGATCACAAACAAATGACCAGATGGGTGGAAAAGACAAATATTTGAGATGTTGTACAAATGAGGTAGTCCGAAAGACTGCTCGAATTACCGAACCATTGCGCTTATAAGCCACCTGAGCAAAGTAGTTTTAATAATCATTCTGAACCGCATCAAAGGGAAGATAGAATTTGACTTTCCTTATGAACAAGCCGGATACTGCACAAACAGGAGTACATGTGACATTTTTGCATGATTACAAATGCTTATAGAGAAAACTGTCGCAGAAGCAGGTGATTTACACCTTATTTTCATAGACTATAGTAAAGCTTTTGATAGCGTGAGCCAAAATCAGCTCTTCAACATCATGAATCAGATGGGCTTTCCTGGTCATATAATCAATTTACTCAAGTCCCTTTATACAAATCAAACTGCTGTCATTCGAGATGGACGAGAGAAAAGAAGGCATAAATGAGCTAGCAAGTCGAGTTAATATAGCTGGAGAAAGAAGAATGCTAAAAATAAGCGCGAGAAAGACTAAAGGAATGACCATTGGAAATAATGCTACACCCTATGAAGTAGCAGGGAATGATATTGAGAAAGTGGATCAGTTTAAGTATCTGGGATCCATTAAGACAAGAGATGCAAACTGTGCAACAGAAAGGTGCGTGCAGCAATGGCAAAAGCAAAGACAACAGAGCTAATCAACGTCTGGAAAGATAAAAGTATACCTCTGCATCTGAGGGTGAAACTAGTGAAAACCCTGATATGGCCCGTATTAATATATGGCTGTGAAGGATGGACAATCAGGAAGACGGAAGAAAACAAAATTAATGCGACTGAAATGTGGATATATCGCAGAATTCTAAGAATCCCGCGGAAACAGTGGCGCACAAATGAAAGTGTTCTTCAACAGCTGGGAGTAAAGAGAGAGCTTTTCGGAAGAATAGTAGAAAGAAAACTCTCCTTTTTTGGACACCAAATGAGGCATCCAAACTTGGGTCTGTTCCACAACATACTACACCATCAGCCTACAAAAAGAAAACGAGGCAGACCACGAACAAGCTGGAAGTCAAATATAGGATCGTGGCTGAACACTGATCTAACAACGGCAGGCAGAAAGGCAACGGGTAGAGATGAGT
>RDPX01000169.1:0-40192 GCA_003991215.1 Morbakka virulenta | reverse complement strand
CAAATGAAAGTGTTCTTCAACAGCTGGGAGTAAAGAGAGAGCTTTTCGGAAGAATAGTAGAAAGAAAACTCTCCTTTTTTGGACACCAAATGAGGCATCCAAACTTGGGTCTGTTCCACAACATACTACACCATCAGCCTACAAAAAGAAAACGAGGCAGACCACGAACAAGCTGGAAGTCAAATATAGGATCGTGGCTGAACACTGATCTAACAACGGCAGGCAGAAAGGCAACGGGTAGAGATGAGTTTAGATCGTGGTGTAAAAGGGCTCGTAAACTTCACTCTGAAGGATGAGGAAACGACAACGAAATATTTTTAAAAAGATGTTTGTAGTTAATACAGTTGCAAACAAAGAATTGTGTCTAAGAAGCTTACTGCACCTAATGTTGCTTCCTTGCTGTACTCCTCAGGCAAACAATCGGCCAGTGTCATAAAAACATAGTAGTCATACCATGTTAGGGGTTTGTAAAAAAGAATATCAAATAGAATAATCTAATAGAATATCAAAGTGTTTGATGTGACTTTCGAACAAACTTTTTTTAAATTATTTTCTTTTAACAGATATGACATTGATAAACAATGCATACAAGATTGTTTGTTTGCTTCACATATCATTAAAGAGACACAAAATATGAAAAGAGTTATTTTGGAATTAAATGATTTATTAAGATTTGTGTATCTAAGGCAGTAAAGCAGAAAGAAATAAGACTGTTTTTTAATATTCCGAGTTTCGTCGTCTTTCACTCAACAAGTAATACAACTAAAAATTTCTGCAAAAACACTACAAATAGCTTTTAAATTGACAACATAGCCACAGCTACATTGTAACCCACAGCAGAACAAACCAGATATGTAATAGATGTTATTATCAGTCTTTAGATATTTAGTTTGAATATAATAACTAGTTCATGTTTTGAAACTGTACTATTGATTCGCTGTGTTTGTGTAGGAGTTGATCTTTTAAGGGGGAGAAGAGAAAATGGAGATTTTTTTGCAAACACACGAAGCAATTGCTTGAAATCTTTGTATTATTGTTTTCATTTTTATTAATCAACCTTTTAACTGTCGTTGTGGTATTGTGTTTCTTTTTGAGTTCTGAATGGACAAAAAGATGTGAGACGAATCGGATTATTAAAATGAATGAATTTACATATCAACATATTTATTTTATTATTATTTATTTTATCACCTTTTCATTAACCAATTTATCAATCGATTATTGCCGCTTTCATTGCTTTTATTTGTTTTTATATGAAAAACACATTAAAAAAATTCAGAAGAGTTCTTTCGACAATTACTCTATACGTTGTTCTTGAAAATGACTAAAAGGTGTATGATTTCATATCAACGAATATTCTTAGTAAAAAAGGCATTGACGAGGACGTTATTTGAGTTCAAGATACATAAATAAGTCATGCTTGCTGCATTTTATCAACTAATGTTCTTCAAGAAATCAGCTCTTTCAGACATTAAAGCTATCTGTCCCGGTAGTGCAAAGGTTTCGTTGCAATGCCTAACGTATTTGAAATAACATATTGGTCAAGTTTAGTGCTTTGTCCATTTTCCCTAGTATTGAATGTTGTAGGAGTAATTGTTTTGATTTATTTGAAAAAGTGGATTGAACATTTTATAGTTCTGCGTCTCTATCTCTTGGGTGTCATCTTGTCAACGTCAACATTATTTATGTTCAGAATCATTTACTTGAAGGGAATCCAGACCTTACCACATACCAATGAAACTTTAAAATTTGTTCAAATTCTGGTTTTATATTTTAGTTTGATCTATATACTACACATGTATGTATTTGTATTTCTTCAACTGTGGGCAGTTTTTCGAGGTTACAGATCTCCAGAGCTCAAAAGAAGAGATACAAAGAAAATTATACTTGCCCAAGTTGGGATATGGGTAATTTGCTTTTTGTGATGTTATCCACGCTTCAATATGACATAGTTTGGATCGCCATTTTTTTCAACAAATACATATGGATAATTTTATCTCCATGTTATTTAATACTAATAACAGTATCCCATTGTTATATATACAGAAAGATATCGAGAAGCCAACGAAGACTACAGAGTACTACTTCACAGAGCTCAGTATATTTATCGCGACAAGCATTAAGGATAATAAAAATATATTTTATACTATTAACTAACTACACATTATTTCATCTGATACCAAGAACAGCTTTTAGGATTTTCCGTCATCTACGGGGTTTTGGTTTCAAATTCCGAGAACTTGAAAGCATAATTTTAATTCAGTATCAAATTGGTTTTATTAGCAATCCACTAATATTCTTTGGTTGTTATTATTACAAAAGAGCTAAAGGTCTTTGCTGCAAGAAAAGCGAAACGATAGTGATAGTGAATTAGTATAGACGGCTTTTAGTTGAAGGGTGTGTTCTATATATTAATAGGTGAGAAAGAAGAAACTTTCAGACGTCTTTCTAAATATACTTTATTAAAAACATTGTGAACTTGTATTGTATTTTAAAAATAGGATTTGATGCATGTTTGAACAAGAAATGTTTTTTTGTATCAATAACGTGTAGTCTTTTTTTATGAAGGAAGTTGGCTCTCTTTGTTCGCAAATTTTCGTATGATTACAATGAGAGAAATTTTTTTCACCAACTTTATTGCAGAAAAGTGTGCAGAGAAAGTTTGTTTGAATTGTGGTACAAAGTAAAAGGAGTTTGATATTTGACTTATATTATATAACTTTTTTTACCATTTCTATAAGGCATGATAAGATTGAGATAAAACCAATATGAGATATCTAAAAGCGACATATCTCATTGGTACGGTTCTTTTAATAAAGTGAATCGAAGCTCAATAAAATTCTGATGAAGCCCTATAAATAAAATTGAGTTTATAAAATCTTGCCTCCAGATGTACCACAAAGATTTGCCAAATCGATGATAATTTTACGAAAAAACATTTCTTGTCATTTTTGAAACTCAGAATTTGGAATGTTCTATTTGGATTTAAATTTTTTCGACTGAAATTCATTATTGAAAATAAGGTGGTTGCTATTTGATAAATTTTGTCTAGAAAATTCTAGTAGTGTGTAACAACGTGCTCTTTGTAGAATACATTGGATATATAGAGGATATAAATAGCATTTCCATTGCAGATATTGGGTTGATTCTTTAGTTATTCATGTAAACTGGTTCTTTTCAATAATAACATAAGAGAAATAATGGAACTAGAAGTAAATTTTTCGTGTACAATATTTACTTTATTCTTGTTAAAATTGAAATGTTTAGTTAAATTAAGTAGGACTGCAGTAGCTTTTCCAACTGTCTGCAAAGTAGGTCACCAATGATCTATTTGTGATTCGAATGATTCGAAAAGTAGAGAATTGTTTGTACAGGAAAAGCTTAAGAAATCCTCCAAAATTAATCAAAATTTAGAGGTTGGACAATCTTTTAGATTTACTTGACGTCGGACTTACAAACGTGTTAATAAAGTGTCAGGAAAACTAGAGCTTTAGTGAAAATCAATGATAATTATTTAGAATCTGAATATACGTGTTCACAGTGTGTAAGTTATATCAAAATGTTACAACTCCACCTGTAACGAAATAAGAAAAATGTGTGTATTGAAAACAGATCGAAGCAGTGTCATTTCTATTGTTTTAATGAGCTACATACTTTCTTATTGGGGACTGCTTTTCTCCTAGATTGCCGTTAGTTAGTACATCAATACTTCTCACTTGATAGCGTTCCACCATAAAAAATGACTATTAAGTAACTATGACTTAACTTATTACACATCTCATTCTTAGTAGCATTAGATGTTTTGAGATTAAAATCAATCAACTTAACATTTTAAATACTTTAAAATAACTTGTACCCAAATTGGAAAACAAAACATAAAAAAGAAACTGATATAAGTTTTGTTAGCCGGTAGAAACTCCAGCCAGAAGTGCAATAAAAATTATCTGCCCAAGACAATTTCATTTCTTTTTACAACATTTTAGCATTGGTAACAAAAGATATGGAAAGGACAATAGGTACAGCTATAGAAAATTGAACTGACTGCTTTAGAAATAATTGAAAATACAACCTTGCATGGATGAAACATTTTTAGGACCAACTGATGTAAGTCAAAGTTGTGACAGATATTGGAAATAATTGCCACTTCCTTCTTGTACGGATGAAGTTGGTAGGACTGACTGGTGTTGATTAAAACTTGATTAGGCTTACTGGTTTCAATAAAAATTTAGGAGAAGAATTAACCTCAACGACACTTGTGTTGTTCATCTTGGGCGTTTTTATATAGGCCACTTTTCAAGACAATAACCTTTTCAAAGTTGATGTCATGAGTATCTGTTTAACCTCAACGACACTTGTGTTGTTCATCTTGGGCGTTTTTATATAGGCCACTTTTCAAGACAATAAACTTTTCAAAGTTGATGTCATGAGTATCTGTTTAACCTCAACGACACTTGTGTTGTTCATCTTGGGCGTTTTTATATGGGCCACTTTTCAAGACAATAACCTTTTCAAAGTTGATGTCATGAGTATCTGTTTAACCTCAACGACACTTGNTTTTCACTGTTGTTGTCATGAGTATCTGTTTAACCTCCACTACACTTGTGTTGTTCATCTTGGGCGTTTGTATATAGGCCACTATTCAAGTCAATAAACTTTTCAAAGTTGATGTCATGAGTATCTGTTTAACCTCAACAACACTTGTGTTGTTCATCTTGTGCGTTTTTATATAGGCCACTTTTCAAGACAATAATCTTTTCAAAGTTGATGTCATGAGTATCTGTTTAACCTCAACGACACTTGTGTTGTTCATCTTGGGCGTTTTTATATAGGCCACATTTCAAGACAATAACCTTTTCAAAGTTGATGTCATGAGTATCTACTTCCAAATCAAATCTAATGAGTTTTTAACAATTAAAATCTTTCATTTCCTGTAAAAATATATAACTGTGTGTGTCTTAATGTTTCAGTAAATTTTCTGGATATGACAATTACCTTATTCTTCGTTGTTTTTGGTTATTCCCAATAATATTTTAAGACATTTAAAGATAATATTTAATAATATACTTGGATTCAAGGCAGAAAATTTATTGAATATTAAGGCTGAAAACAAGGTAGAATTTTGGTATAAAGAAAAGTGTTTCTTATATGTTGACTCTGAAACATAGCAGCACCAAAATTAATGCGTTTAAATATTAATGCCTTTTTATTATGTAAAGAAGCTTCTAGAAATTAAAATGTTTATTAATTGTTGCAATACATTTAATGAATAAATCAGTACCTGAAAGTAAACATTTGGCGAAAAACAATTAAATGATTATTTGTTGATTTGAAAATAGTAAGTTCGGCCTTTCATTTAAAGACAGTTGATTTTCCTTCGGTTCAAAGTAAGAAGTCGCATTGATTTTAAATGTAAATAATTGCTGCAATCAGTAAGTAAGCTTAAAATAAATTGAGTGTGAGAATATTAGGATAAAGATGAGCTTAATACAAACAAGTGAGGTCTACTTTTTATGTTGTGTCCTCTACCTACAGTATTTAATAGAGTTGAAGTATTTGTTTTCCTATGAATATAGAGCTGAATTTTACACTTCTTAACTGTTTATCTTTTTAAGGCATTTAGCGTAAGTTGCGTTACGTAAAGGATCAGATCTCTCCCGTTCCCTCTTTACCGTCATCATAAACTCACGCACAGTAAACGTACCATATAAAAATGTAGGGAAGATTATACCATATACTCTGGCAGATGATAATTTCAGAGGATATTTTATTAAAAGGTGAGGGAGACAAGAAACCAAATAATCAAATAATAACAGGGAAAGAACCGTACACGTATTTCGAACAAAAAAGACGAAAAGCAATGCTTGAAATATCTTACATCACGATTTAGCGCCTGATTGGTTTAACTTTTAAAAATGTTAAGAAAAAAAATTCAATTATTTTTGGTTTTTGCTTGAAGCATGATGTGACTGAAAAATATCTGGATTGACATATTATTAAGTTGCTCTGCTTAGTAAGCTACAAAGAAAGAAAAGAGAAATTTTGGAAGCTTTTTCTATATTGAAAGACCTATTGTTCTATTGTTCTAATTAATAACCATTACATTTAAATGCTATTGATTGTTTCTCATTTTCAGAAGTAAGGTGGAAAGTCTCAACAGGAGAAGATAATTTTGGTACAAAAAATGAAAACTTTATATAAGCAAGTGCAAGGCGTTCTTTTAATTATCTTGTTGCTATAATTTTTCATAGTCCTAATTTAAAGTATTAAATGAGATGACATCAAACTATCATGTGAACAGCAAATGAAAAAACATGTAAAAGTTGGAGAAGGTAGAGAATTTATTCACAATATTTACGAGCAACAGTTTTAACCGGTAGAAGATTTTCTGGCATGGAACCATCTGCGTTAGTTAGGCTTGTCATTAAAACACACACGATATTGGATTCTTTTTTTTATTTCTAATTTTCCCTTTTTGGGTATATTGATTGTAGTAATATATGCTATTTGTTTGCAAGGACAAACAAAAAATAACACCCGAATAGAACTATTAAAATTAACATAATTTACTTTTCACTGTAATATCCAAACAAATATTTGCATTACCACAAAAATCTTCAACTAACATATATTTATTTCTAATATCCCGCATTTCCTGGTCGTTATGAATCAACTGTAGTGAAGCAAAGGAGATATTCAAAAGAGAAGTACTTTGAAACCGTTTTCTGAAATTAATAGTTTGTTTTAGCAGAATTGTTTGAGAAATTGGAACTGGATGAGAAATTCGAGTAGTACAAAAATACAACTGAAGTCGTTATCTGGGTAGAAAATACAAATGTACACTTACCTACTAATGTGTATTCAAAAAGGAATATTTCTTTTGAGGAAAAGAGGGTAAATCATATAAACAATATTAATGATGTACTATAACAATTATTAAAGAATTACAGCGAAATCAAGGAAAGGTCTAATGTTAATATACCTTGAAACATTTAGATTTGCAAGTTACTTAGACCTTGAAGGAGTACTAAGATACTCAAAACACAAGTTAGTTACACCTAACAGCTTTTCCTTAGTTTCTCTATAAATATGCTATTCCATTAATATCTTATTTTCAGACGGGCTGAAAATGTAAGGTCATATTCTTTATAATAACCTATTTTTTCTACCAAATCTCAACACAACTAGTGCTGCAAAATAGTATTTGAAAGTGAATTTGCAGTGTCTTTTGTCTGCATTGCATCCACAAAGTTTAACTTAAGAAAATCTCTATTGGTGTTCTTATTTCTTACAGATATCATGTAGAGTAATATTTGTGGTAACAGTTATAATATTTTTGCCCAACTATATTTAAAATTTTTATTCCCCAATTTCATTTTTGTTTCGAAATGTCTTTTGAACCAATAAATGAATTAAAAATGCGATTCCTTTTTATGTGTTTTTCTAAAAAATATGTCATTATTGTAATATGCAACTGCATGAAATGTGAAAAGTGATTTTGATGGTAAAATAATCTATTATGCAAATATGTGTGAAAAAATCGTACCTATAGAGAGTTTTGATGCCAATATTACTTCTAAAGTTAACATTACCTAAATTTTCGGATTCAGTGGGAGTCATAGACATCAGAATATTGTAAAAAGCTAACTAAAGGTTGATGATATGGTCAAACTGCTTATCGACTAATTCTATTAGTTTTAAAAAAAACAAAGTGTTGTGTTTCACATGTTTCAAATAATGTTAGGGCAAGTAGAATTGCATTTGTGATGAAGATTAATTTTGGCAAATATTTTTTAAAAGAAATTTGCAGTTAACACAGTTGCAAACACAGAATTTTGTCTAAGAGACTTACTGCACCTAATGTTGCTTCCTTGCTGTACTTCTCTGTCAATCAATCTGTCAGTGTAATAAAATCAAAGTTGTAATGTTAGATTTTTGGTGAAAAAGAATAGAATATCAAGCTGTTTGATGTGACTTTCGAACAAACCCTCGAGGAGTTGATTGTTCTTTGCGTAGAAGAGAAGATGAAACTTTTCTTGCAAAAAGAGGGCAATTGGATGAACTCTTTGTTTTGCTTTTTACAGGTTTATTATTTTGTGTCGACGTGACATTGTGTTCTTCTTGAGGTCGTAATGTACAAAAAGATGTGAGACAAAACGGATTATTAAAATGAATGAATTTACTTATCAATATATTTATTATATTTCTATTTATTTTATCATCTCTTCACTAACCAATTTATCAATCTATGATTGCCGATTTCATTGCTTTTATTTGTTTTATTATGAAAAACAAATTAAATAGATTCAGAAAACACTTCTTTCGACAATTACTCTTTACTTTGTTTTTGAAAATGGTTGGCAAAAGATTTCATATTGACAGGTATACTTAGTCTAAAAGCTATTAACGAGGAGGTTATATGAATTCAAGATAGATAAATAAACTACACTTGCTGCATTTTATTAAGTAAGGATCTTCAAGAAAACGCCTGTTTCAGGCATTAAAGTTATCTGAATCTGGTTTCGATCCAATGGCTAGCGTGTTTGAAATAACATATTGGTCCAGTTTTGTGCTTTCTCCATTATCCATAGTATTGAATATTGTAGGAATAATTGTTTTAATTTCTCTGAAAAAGTGGAATGAACATTTTTCAGTTCTCAGTCTTTATATCTTGGGTGTTATCTTGTCAACTTTAACGTTTTTTATGTTCAGACTCAGTTACTTAAAGGGAGTTCAAAGCACACTACATACCAATGCAACTTTAAAATTTGTTAAAATGCTGGCTTTATATTTTACTTTGATCTATATACTACACATGTATGTCTTTGTATTTCTTCAAATATGGACAATTTTTCGAGGTTATAGATCTCCAGAGCTGAAGAGAAGTGATGCAAAGAAAATTATACTTGGCCAAGTTGGGATATAGGTACTTTGCTTTTTCGTAATGTTATCCACGCTTCAATATGACATTTTTCGGATCCTCATCTTTTTCAACAAATATATATGGATTATTTTGTCTCCCTGTTATTTAATACTAATAACAGTATCCCATTGTTATATATACAGAAAGATATCGAGAAGCCAACTAAGATTACAGAATACTACTTCACAGAGTTCAGTAAATTTATCGCAACAAGCATTAAGGACAATAAAAATATATTTTATACTGTTAACTAACTACACATTATTTCATCTGATACCTATTACAGCTTTTGGAATTTTTCGTCATCTATGGGGAGTTGGTATCAAATTCCTAGAACTTGAATGCATATTTTTAATTCAGTATCAAATTGGTTTTATTAGCAATCCACTGATATTCTTTGGCTGTTATTATTACAAAAGAGCTAAAGGTCTTTGCTGCAAGAAAAGCGAAACGATAGTGATAGTGAATTAGTACACATAGTTGCGGACTAAAAGGCTTGTCAGGAATATTAATCGGTGAGAGGAAAGAAAGTTTCAGACGTCTTTCTAAAGATACTTTATTAAAACATTGTGAAGTATAGTCAGGTCAAGTCTGCTTTCAAACTTGCTATTAGTACCATGTAAACTAGTACTACCTGTTTCATGGTCTAATCGTCGGCTACTAAACTGGCACCATCATCTTGTCCTGTCAGTTGACACACAGCAGCACTAAAAGCAAGACCTGTGAATGGGAGGAGGAATTTTATTGGAAACAACTGCCATCCACACTAATGAAGAGTAGAAAGTGAACTTTGTGTTTACTTTCGGTAGCCTCGTAACTCTCGCTTTCCCTATTTTGTTCTTTAGTCCTCATACTCTATTGGTGATGTTTCTGACAAAGAGGTAAGAATTGCTGTTTTCAGGGTCATTGTTGTTTATTGTGAGTGGGATCTGGAGATGCTATGAGGGTTTTCTTTCTTTGTTGCCATGTCACTGATAAGGATGCTGGAGGTAATCCTTTACCTGGGTTGACGTTATCCGACTGATAGTACAGGGACCCGAACCTTGGAGTAAATCCCAAGTAGACCGTTCTATCAGCAGGAGTATAATATCCGGGCTGCTATATCGCCATTTTGTGAATGGAGTCCGGACCATGCAGTAGATTCCGGTGGGACGTCTCGATGCCATATTAGTGAGAATTTCTACAACTTTGCTTTCTTCAATGGTTCTCAAAGATAGTTCATTCATTCTCTCTGTGTCTGCTTACAATACATTTACTGACCTCCTACACATATTTGTGCAATGACTTTTTCTCAAACAATTAATGAGTGAAAACACAGCTGCTGAACTCCTTACGTGGACCCCTACTATCAGGTCTCTTTTTCCAACATTAGGGTTCTGCATTCTAACTTTCCAAAGGTTGAAATTCATTTACATGAGACCAAACCTGGCATGTTGTTGTTTGTGAAACCAGCATTGGCCCATTAAATTCTGTTGATGATTTCAACAAGATTGTAGGTTTTTCTAGCATGGCCACTAAGCACGATCTACAAAACCGCCATGGCCATGGAATTCGTGTCAAAATCAAAGACGGTTTTCCATTTGGTAAGGACATTTCAAATGAAGATCCCGAGTTATCTTTTATGTGTTTCTGTGTAGTTCTTATTTACGGCACTTCTTCCATCAATGTTTTCTCAACGATCAAATCCTTTCTCTCTGATAAGTCTAAAGTGCTTGTTAATGGGAAGAAATCCGAAGCACATTGTAACAGCACCAGTGTTCCTCAAATTTCCATACTAGACCCAACTTTTCTTCTTGATTTTCATTAATGATATTCCAAATCACATTCTGAGATCATGAAACTTCAAAATCGACTTTGTAATCTTGTCGGAGATGATTGGTTTAGTTCTTAATATCTCCTTTCTCACAAAAGAGAGGTTACTAGCCTTCCTTTACTCTATCGATATTTCCATGGTAAATGCTCTACTGAGCTTCAATCCGTAGTTCTTCTCGTAAAAAGTTTATAGCAAGAGCGCGACTTGCTACTACTACTGCAAAGAATGGTCCTTTCTTTCTCCATTTGTCTAACATCAAACGGAATTTCCATGAAAAGAGGTTTTTTCCAAGAACCTCCAATCTCTGGAACACTTTGCCACAAGATTGGTTCCCGGAGGATTACAACATGGACTTCTTGAAATCAAATGTCAATAAACACTTATCAAAACCTTCCTTATAAGTCATCAAATTTTATTCATTCATTTATATCTTTCGTCCCTTTCACATTACTTATCATCTTCCACCTTTCAGTCCATCCATATCATTTACCCTGTATTTTATTGTATTTACAAAATGGGATTTCATGAAAATTTTAAGCAAACAATGATTTCTGTATCAATAATCTATATTCATTCTTTATAAAGAACGTTGGCTGTCTATATTTGCAAATTTCTGTATGACTACAATAAGATAAACGTTTTTCGCCAACTTTATTGCAGAAAAGTGAGTAGAGAAGGTTGTTTTGAATTTTGGAAAATTTTGAAAACGAGTTTAATATTCCGATCACATTTTTTTTATCAGATCCATAAAGGTTGATGATTTTGGACTAAGACCAATATGACATATCTGAAAGCGACTCTACTTATTGGAACGGTTTGTTAAATGAAAAGAATCCAAGCTAAATAAAATTGATTATATAAAATCCTTGGTCCAGATGTATTTCAAAGATTTCCTAAATCAAAGAAAATTTTAGGAAAATAAAGGTCTTTTAACTTTTGTAACTCAGTAATTGAAATGTTCTGGTCGGATTTAATTTTTTTTCGAATGATTTTCATAAAATTAATCTTTGAAAAAAAAGGTCTTTACTATTATATAAACTTTGTCTAGAAAAATCTAGCAAGGTGTAACAATGTGCTCTTTGTAGAATGCATTGAATAGATTGATAGTTTAAATAGCATTACCTTTGCAGGTATGGATAATGTCTTTAGTTATTCATGTAAATTGGTTAGTTTCAATAATAACATAAGAGGAATAATAAAACTAGAAGTAAATTTTTCATGTACAATATTTACTTTATTCTTGTTAAAATTCAATTGTTTAGTTTAATTATGTAGAACTGTAGTAGCTTTTCCAACTGTCTGCAAAGGAGTTCACCAATGATCTATTTGTGATTCGAATGATTCGAAAAGTAGAGAATTGTTTGTACACGAAAAGCTAAAGAAATCCTCTAAAATTAATTAAAATTTACAGGTTGAACAAATTTTTAGATTTACTTGACGTCGGACGTACAAACATGTTAATGAAGTGTCAGAAAAACTAGAGTTTTAGTAAAAATCAACAATAATTGTTTAGAATCTGAATGTATAAGCTATTACTGTGTGTAAGCTATATTAAAATGTTACAACTGCACCTGAAAAGAAATGAAAAATATGTGTACACTGAAAACAGATCGAAACAGTGTCATTTCTATTATTTTAATGAGCTACGATCTGAACTTTAGGCAATAAGTACTGAGTTGGCTCATTTTCCAATGAAATCTTTTTCATTATTTTCTTTGATAATTATAACCTCCATATATCTTTAAATGTATAAATAATCTGCATTATCTATCTTGTTCTTCAATGTAATCTTATGCTATAATATTTTAATATTTGACTTTTTTGTATAAGCAATCACTGTGTGTAAGTTATATCAAAATGTTCTAACTCCACCTGTAAAGAAATGAAAAATATATGTGCACTTAAAATAATTCATAGCAATGTTTATTCTATTGTATTTACAACCTACAGCCTTTCTTCTTGGGGGACTGCTTTTCTCCTAAATTGTCGTTAGTTAGTACATAAATACTTCTCAATTTATAGCGTTCAACCATAATAAATGACTATTAAGTAACTATGACTTAACTTATTAGACATCTTGTTCTTAGTAGCAGTAAATTTCCTTGAAATTTTAATCGTTCGAATGAATTTTTTAAACAATTTCAAATTATTTGAAATTTGTAACAAAAACAAAAAAAAACTCATATGAGTTTTGTTAGCCGGTATGAAATCCAAGCAGAAATGCAATAAAAATTATCTGCCCAGTTGTGCAAATCATACATGAAGATATATTATTAGGTATATATAGGTTTCTTCCAAGAAAATGATCTTTTCAAAGTAGATATTATAAGTATCTGATCTATTTTTAAACCAAATCTTTTGAGTTTTAAAGGAATAAATTCATTCAGTTCTTATAAACATTTATAACTTTGTGCATCTTAATATTTCAGTAATTTTGTTTTGGTATGACAATTCTATTGTTCTCCGTTATTTTTCGTTATGTTAAATAATATTTTGAGACCTTTTCAAAACAATATTTACTAAAATATTTGGCCTTAAGGCAGAAAATTAAATGAATATAAAAGCTGAACACAAATTAGAATTTTCTTGTAAGGAAAACTGTTTACTATGAGATAATAAATGTTAAAACTCCTAAAAATAGAAGCTCCAAAATTAATGCGTTTACATTTTATTTTATCAAACTGACAAAAATGAGTGTTTTTTTATTGGGTGTAAAGAAAGGAATTTGTAATTAAAATGTTGATTAATTGAAGAAATGAGAAAAATAAATAAAAGAGCAATGGAAAGCGACACTTGGCAAAGAACAAGAAAATGATTATTTGTTGATTTCAAAATAGTAAGGTGTTTTTAATTATAGACCAATTATTTTCCCTTTTTGGTTCAAAGTAAGAAGTCGTATTGCTTTTAAATGTAAATATTTGCTGCAATCGTCAAGATTAATCATTAATTGCTTGTGAGAAAGTTAGGACAAAGATGAGCTTAACACAAACAAGTGGAAGCTACTATTCATGTAGTATTCTTTATCCATAGTATTAATATAGTTGAAGTATTTCTTTGCCTGTGATTAATGACCTGAATTTTGCACTTGTTACTTTCTTTTTTACCTCATTTGAAACCTTTAATGTAAGTTGCATTGCATAAAGGCTCAGATTTCAACAGTGTCCTGTTTATCGCTATCATGAGTTAACGTACAGAAAGCGTACCCTATAAAAAGCTTACTATATAAAATAGGTACAATATAAAAATGTAGGGAAGGATTTACTATATAATATGTCAGATGATGGTTCCAGAGGATATTTCATTTTGTAGAAATGAAAATAACTTACGGAAAAATGACCTGAAATAGCGGAGGGAAGATTTGGAGAACACAGAAATAAAAGTGTAATATGCAAGTAAAAATTTACATCTTTATTATTAACAGCGGTCTATAATAAATTCTGGAATAATTACGTTAAAGTAACTGGAAATCAGATTACAAAATAATAGAAGTATGGAGTTGGCACTCCAAAGAAAAGTCTAGCCTGAATGGGAAAACGTGAGTAAATGTCATCACTCCTGCAGGAAAAAAGTTGCTTCATATGTGAATAGAAAGATACGAAATATGATTGTGGAGCGACCTTCTATGCTGTATGAGGTGGAAACAGTAACATGGATAAGCCCACTTTGCAAGAAAATGTGAGAATATAGAATTGAAGATGTGCATTTATGAATATCGGAATTGCTAGGATATAAAGCAGAAATTGATGAAATCAGGAAAAATATGAAGGTCGGGTGCATTATGAAGAGCTTCACAAATGTCATTAAAAGGTTTAGGCATGAAAAATGTTAGAGATTGGAATTTTCTGGGAGATGACACTTTTCTTTCTTATTGCATTGGATAGGTTTAACCTCAGAATGCAAGAACAAAATTTTTCTTGTCTTCATTAGAGATGAGATATGAATAAAGAAAGATAATTAGACAGAATTGTAATTCACTGTCACTGTTGGTTCGAGCGAATGCCGAGAAGTTTATAAACTTGTAGTTTTGTACTAAGTGATAAAATTTTAACCTCAACCAATGAAAGGTAAATAGGCTAATATAGGGACGATGCACTGGCAGTGATTGAGAATGCCAGTAGACCTAACCCAAACAATCCTAGGTAAGATAGCATATCCCACATTTCGGCCATCAGCCAAATATCGTGAAGTTATTAGTTACAATTTACTTTTCTGGTGTCTAATGCTCTCCTTTGTGTAATGACCAATTTTTTGTAAATACTTGAGCAAACAAGATTACCAAAAGACCAAAAACCGCACACACACACACACACACACACACACATATATATATATATATAATAGAGATATAATAAGTTGGAAAGAATAAAAAAACTACACTATCCATTTCGACAAGTCTGTTTCGTGATTTTACTCACTCGTCAGGAAATGTACATACGCGTGTCTAAATAGATAGTGTAGTTTTTTTCTTCTTTTCTATTTTTTTCATCTTTTTTCTTGGTCTCTGTGTTTTTGTTTTTNTACGCTCTGCATTTATGTATCGAGCACTCTAATACGGTTAACCGAATCGAATGTACCATACTATATATGTAAGATATAAATATATATATATATAAATGTAAGATAATGTCTATATATATAGATAAATGGTTTTGTGTTTTTTGATATGACCATTGTATCGTGCGACGCAACAGAGATATTTTTTGGGTAAGATAATTGCACAAATGAGCAAGCACCTCATTGGACTACAGAGAGTTTATGGTATCCTGTAGTCCTGAACAAAGGTAGGAGAAAAAAGGTCAGACTTTGGGAACGAATAACATCCGTATTTAAAAACGATGAACTGTCAAACAGTATTAAAACCTACTTTTGTTGAAGCCGAGTTTCTAGATGCGTCACTTAATATCGAGACCAAAACGTACAAGCCTAGCAAGAAATAAAGTAATGACTAATTCTACTTAAACAAAAATTACAACCATCCGAAGAACGTCTTATGAGCCGTACCAACAATAGTCAACTAGCGCATGTGTAAAACATCTTGTGACAAAAATCTCTGAATTATACCAAATACCTGTACGAAACGTCACTTAAATTTTTACCAAATACCTGACGCAAGGAAAAATCATATCAATCTTCGAGGTATGCTACGAAGCATAGACCTCCGAGGTTTACATGACACGAAGCTCCTCAAAGAGAACAACTTTTACGTTGGAGAGGAGCAAACTGGAGAACTTCCGTTCGAACGAATTTCTTTAAAATCATGGGCATCACAATCAATGTGATTCTTTGACCCCTAGTGCGTTACCCTCTGATTTTCTGATGAATACACATTCCTGGGTATCTCCGGCCTAGACTCAACCACTTTCAAAATTTCTCTTGGTCAGTGTGAACGTGATAGACGGACTCATTTTAGAGGAAGAAGACGTTAAGCACTGGCTAGTTTAATCCCACGCGTGAAATGGGTACCGTAGCAAGATGTTTGGGTGCCACAAGAAATGCATTTCCTGACGCGTGAGTAAAATCACGAAACAGGCCTGTCGAAATGGGTAGTGTAGTTTTTTTATTCTTTCCAACTTATTATATCTTTTATATATTAAATTATATATATTATATTTTATATTATATATTATGTATATTATATTATATATTATATATATGATATATATATATATCATATATATAAATATATGCTGATATATATTCACTCTGGATTTCCATCGAGCACTGTAAATGGTAGCAGAAGAACTCTATTATTTTCATTTGTTTGTTCACTTATTTGAATCTTATAGCCAAATAATTTATTAACGTTTTGAATTCTCAAGGCATTAACAAACTAATACCTGGATATTTCATAGGGTGTTTTATCCTTACCTTACCTTTAAGAAAACCGTAGGATTTCAGAATACCGTTATGGTAATTAATTGAGCTGTTTTTATGAAAAATAATATAGAAGAGATGGAGAGAATGTGGAATTACAGAAAAGAGAAAACTCTGTATGCATTGCACTTGATTCGAACCAGTACCTTTGGCTATCATGACTACATGCTTTAAGAGCATGTGGCCATGCCACATAGCCACATTTCCACCTATCGGGCATAGCTGTTAGAGGGTCTTCCTTGGCGATGGCGGTGTCTCTGCATATGATGTCTGGAAAGGTGAGCTTTTGAGTGATGATGGGTGTCTTCATAAGCGGAACGACGACGCAACTTAGTCTGAGCCATGTGCACAGTGTCCAGCAAACTGGACGCTTCTCCTTTGGACTAATGTTGATATCCTAGGTAGGTCACCTTATATCATTTCAAGAGTTGGATGTTTTTTTCTGAGGAAACGGATATAGGAACCATCTAGGCTTCGGTTGTGTTAAGCGGAAAGAATCCATGTTTCAGATCCGTAGAGTGAAATTGATTCGATTATTACCCGAAAAATTATTTAATCTTACGGTTGAGCTATGATTTCCACATCTTATCCATTTTGTTACATGCAGTCCATGCCATGCCCTTCCTGATATTTAAATCCTTTTCAGAGTTTAATATGTGCGATCCTAGATACTTGTAGTCTTCAGCATATTTAAAAATGTTATTTGAAAGAATTTTAATTTTGATGCTGTTACGAATGTTAATTGGCATGCACTCTGTTTTGGTTTCATTCAGGTAGAGATCTGTGCAGTTTGCTGCTATTCAAGGAAAGGTAGCAATGCTTTTCCGTTAATAAGGTTGTTGGACAAAAGTGCAATTCTGTCAGCAAAATCAGCATCGGTCAAATGAAGAGCAGGATAACGTGAGCTTCTTCAGGGCTGGTACACGAGTCCATTTCTTTTCATTGCCTCCACCGAAACCCACATGATGTAATCGATTACAGCAATGAAGAGGGATGGTGCAAATGTATCGCCATGGAGGATTCGAGCGAGCATGTCAAAAGGCTCTGTTTTGCCATTCGGTGTCAGGAGAGTGGAGAATGTGTTTGCATACAGGACTTTAATTGCTTCAACGAATTCTGTTGAAATGCCATAAAAACCTTAAAGTTTCGAACATTGTCTCGTGGCTAACAGAGTCAAAGGCCTTGCTGAAGTCAACAAAAAATGAGAGCTGCAGTTTTATCGAAAAAAATGATTTCTTCAATTATCCTACGTAGTGTGAGGATTTGTCCAAGAGTAGAACGACCTGAGAGAAAACCATTTTGTTTTTTTGCGCAGAAAAGGCTCTATTGTTGGACAAAGACGATTCAGGAGTAGTTTGCTATTTATTTTTGCAGCTACAGAAAGCAACGAAATACCACGATTATTGGTTGGTAATGTCAAATTACCCTTTTTGGGAATGGGGATGGGTTGTAAACGTAATCAAATTCTTGGGAAAATATGATTTGCAAATGCAAAATTACATAAATCGAGAAGCAACTGGTGAAAGATAGGGTCTTTTCACAATATAGCCTAGATTTTGACCAGACCAAGAACTTTTTTGTTATACTCTTCAGAACAAAAATTAGCTCAACAATGGTATACTTCGCCTGTTGGAATGTTCAAAGAATTACAAATTTGTGAGGGTTTTATTTTCAGGTAGAGTTAAGGGACATCCAAGAAAATTTCTAAAATGAGAAAGCCAGTTTTTGAGTCGTTTTTCCCGGCTAGTCCCTTTGATTGTTGTTGCTGGTTTTGATCCTTTCCCGATTGGATCTTGTTATGTCGTAACTTTCACTTTGTTTAACAAATTTATTACCTCAAAAGATTTTGGTTATAACGAAAGGGAATTTTGCTTTTTCTGCCCAAGGGAAACAGTTTGTTCCCTCGTTGTAATTAAAAATTTCAACAGGAAAAGAGGCAAAAAAAAAATCTACCAATTCGACAAAGTAGCAAATTGCAGAAAAGTCAAGCAAAGTTTATGCTGGGGAAGAAAACCCTTGATCCCCGCCAGTACTTTACTGCAAAAGTGACACAGTAAGTCTGGATGATTGCTTCAACATTGGCAGTAAAATAGATTATGTCAGATAATACAACAAGAGTATGGTGATATTTGCTGATAGCAAAGAGTGACAAAAAACGCAGCCAAATGTAAAATTGATGCATTAGCTGCTTGCTTTGAAGCATGCCTCTTCATCTTCAGGTATCAGGTCTGTTCGCGCAGACATCGATGACCATGGGTCTCCAGTTCTCTCTGCTTTCGGTCATTCTGATGAGATCCAAAGTTGTGATCCATTACGTCTTGTGATCTTGCTGAGATTATCAGTGAACTTTGTTCTTGGTCTTCCTCTGCTCTTTTTTCCTATAATTTTTCCTAGCATTAAGCTTCTTTTAATCCCATCAGCTCGCATTATATGTCCAAATAACTTTAATTGCCAGTCATGGATCGTATTGATAAGTAATCCGCTGTAATTTGCCATACGCATAACCGTTTCATTTGTTTTTCTTTCTGTCCATAAGACCCTTAAAATTCTTCTGATAAAGCATATCTCCGCTGCTTCCAAACGACGTTCTGTCACCTTGTAAGTGTCCAACATTCGCAACCATAGAGCAGAATTGACCATATGTAAGTCTTCAAGATCATGCTGTTGAAGGAGGATTTTGCCATTGCGATCCTTTTCTTGATTTCTGTATCACTCCTACCATCAGGTGTGATGATGCAACCCAGGTAATTAAATTTATTCACTTGTTTAATGTTCTCTCCTTTACACTTGATGTTGCACTTTGGGATTACCAAATTTTCGAGATAACGACGCATTCAGTTTTCTTTGCATTGAGTTGCAATCCTTTTTTCATTGCTTTCATCTGCTACTGTTGATAGTATTCGTTGCAGTTTGTCTTCAGAGTCTGCAATAAGGACAGTGTCGTCTGCATATCTCAAATTGTTGATGTTGTGTCCACCTACACTGATACCCTATTGATTTTCAATATTGCGTAAAATCATTTCGCTGTAAATATTGAATAGGTCTGGCGAAAAAACGCATTCCTGTCTCACTGCTCTGCGTATTGGTCTGTAGTCGCTATAGTCATTGTCAACTCTGATGGCTGCTTTCTGTTCCCAATAAAGGTTTCTGAGGACTCTAAAGTCTTTTCAGTCAATGTTAATTCCAGTTAAAATGTTGAACAAATCAGTGTGTCGCACCTTGTCGAATACCTTGGAATAGTCTATGAAGCACATGTATATATCTTTCTGTACCTCTATGGACCTTTCTAAGACAGTTTCAAGGCAAAGATTGATAAGTAATCTGTGAAGCATGCCACGAGAAGCAATAAAATCTTATTCTTTATAATTCATAGTCTCTAATTTAGGCAAAAGATAAGGTTTAAAAATTACAGAATCTTTGTTTTCTACGTTATCTGTCATGATTCTAATGTCATTAATGGCAAACATAACATAACACCAGTGTAAAGCATCATTCCATTGCGAGTTCCTGTAGTCACTCAAGCACAGCATTCAATTATCAGACAAGCTCTTTTTCACTATTTTTTTTCTAACAAATATAAAAAATATAAAATTGAAAACAGATCTCAAAAAACACTTTTCAGTTGCTGGACAAATCATTACAGAGACTGCAAATATATATATATATATATATATATATATATATAATATTGATATGATGTATACAATATATATTCTATATATGTATTGTATACATATAGCACAACAGTTTAGAGCCGAAATAAACATTCAAATTATACAAGTTCTGCAACATCAATGTGCATAAATAATTAAATAAATGAATAATTATATATGTATGTGTGTATATATATGTATATTTATGCATATATATGTATGTATATATGTATATATATTATACAACCTCATATAAATAAATTAGGTGCTCTGTTGTGGAAATTGTTTTATTGACAGATTCTATTGGCTATTGTGCTATTGAATTTGTAAGGACGAAAAGATGTGAGACAAAAAGGCCAATAAAAGCAATTAAATTGACTTTTCAATATATTATTTTATTACTATTTGGTTTACCATATATTCAATAAACAATTTATTAATCAATTTCTACAGTTTTTATTGCTTTTATTTGCTTTATTATTAAATACATATTAAACAAATCTAGAAAAGACTTTTTCTTTTTACGGTGACACCATACCTTGTTTTGGAAAATACCAATAAGTAGAAGATTTTATATCGACGAGTATTCTTAGTAAATAAGCTGTTAACAAGGAGGTTATTTGAGTTCAAGATATACGTTTAAGACCGATGTGCTGCATGGTAGAACATAACGCACTCCAAGGGAACATCTGCAACAACAATTAAGTTATTTGACTCTTTTGTTCAAAAGGCTCATTACAATGGCCAGTGTATTTGAAATAACATATTGGTCTAGTTTTGTGTTTTGTCCATTATCCATAGTATTGAATATTACTGGGATAATGGTTTTGATTTATTTGAAAAAGTGGATTGAACATTTTCCATTTCTAAGTCTTTATACCTTGGGTGCTATCTTGTCCACTTCAACTTTATATATTTTCAGAGTCCTTTACTTAAAGGGAGTCCAGAGCTTACTTCAGATGGACCACACTTCAAAACTTGTTTTAATGCTAGCTGTATCTTGTACTATGAATTATATATTACACATGTATGTATTTGTATTTCTTCAACTGTGGACAGTTTTCCGAGGTTACAGATCTCCACAACTAAAGAGAAGAGATACAAAGAAAATTATACTTGCTCATGTTGGTATATGGGTACTTTGCCTTCTTGTATTTTTGAGTGATCTTCATTATGATATATTGCAAATAAGCTATTTTTTCGGCAAGTACATATGGATGACTTTGTCTCCTTGTTACTTAATTCTTATATCAATATGTCATTTTTATATAATCAGAAAGATACTTAGAAGTAAGAAAAGGTTGGAAATTTCTACTTCACAGAGTTCAGTGAATCTATCCAAACAAGCATTAAGGGTTGTCAAAGTTTACTTCATACTGGTAATTAATTTCACACTATTTCATTTGATACCTCTTACTACTTACGGAGTACTCCTTCACCTATCGATAATTAAGGAGATCTTTTTGGACTTTCCGTGTATTCTTGGAATTTTATACCACATTGGATTAATTAGCAATCCAATGACATTTTTTTTCTGTTACTATTACAAAAGAATTAAGCTGCTTTGCTATAAGGAAATGTAGATAACGCCAGTGGTGATATACAATCAAACTCACTTTAGTTTTGTCTTTGTGGATCAGTCAAACTAGTCCGACTTATGCCAAGTCCGACGAACACACAATTCATAGCATTTAAAACAAGCATACCTAGGGAAGAAAATTTTGTCCGACTTGCGAAATGTCTGACTAAGAAAATTCCGATTTGCACGACTTTTACAGCAGTTCAAACTGTATTGCAAAGAACTGACCATTGGTTTTTATGATACTAGATGTTATAAAGTCAGGAGAATCCGACTTACAAGACTTTTACAGTAGTTCAAACCGCATTGCAAAGCACTGGCAATTGGTTTTTATGATACTAGATGTTATAAAGTCAGGAGAATCCGACTTACAAGACTTTTACAGTAGTTCAAACTCCATTGCAAAGCACTGGCAATTGGTTTTTATGATACTAGATGTTATAAAGTCAGGAGAATCCGACTTACAAGACTTTTACAGTAGTTCAAACTCCATTGCAAAGCACTGGCAATTGGTTTTTATGATACTAGATGTTATAAAGTCAGGAGAATCCGACTTACAAGACTTTAACAGTACTTCAAACTCCATTGCAATGCACTGGCTCGTGGTTAATATCATACTAGATGTTATAAAGTCTTGTAAAAGAAGATTTGTTTTCTTTCCATTGTTAGTATTTTCATCTTCTTTTGTCAATGTATATGAGATATTAAATAAGCTTTGAAACAAGCTGTTGGATTTTGGAGTTTGAGGATGTGTTGTGTTAAGTCTTTAAGAAAAGGTTTTCATTCAAAATATGAATTCTTCCTCTAATCAAAAAATGACATCCAAGAGTTATGTCAATTGAATTCTTTGATGAATATACTGTTTTCATATTGATTGTGATAAAGGTTTATTTGTGATATCATAAAATTGCTTAGGGATTTACCTTGGAAGCTAGTAGAGACAAGAAAACTTAACTTGTATACATTTTTTACATTACTTTCAAAAGGCAGGTTGATACGGTTAAAAACAATATAAGTCTTAAGCACACTGCTTCAATGTAATGGCATAAAATAAATGCCATCTTTGAGGTGCTAATGGAAACGACTTCGAGATTTCGTCCACTTGTTCGAATTACGTTTTTTTTTCACCTTTGCAAACGATATCCTATTCTGAGATCCGATAAAAACTATTAAAGGAAATATACATGTTATTGACGATACAGTCATTCTACAATTAGATGAAGAACTAATTGTAGAATGACTGTATCCCAGGTGATCTTTTAACTGCTTTTTGAAAGCAGTTAAAAGATCATCTGGGATTTATGTCAATCTGGCAAAGTTAATTTTTTCTTAAAAAGACTCATAAGCTAATGAAACGTAAACTAATGAAACGTAAGCTAATCAAAGTTGGTTAAAAACTTTTAAGTTTAATAATTGATTAAAATTCCTATAAGAGACATCAATAAATCATTTTATTAGTTAATACGGAGTTACAATGTGCTCTAAAAGTGTTGCTAATTCTTTTCATTTTTTGGTAAAATTCTAATGTTCAAATTGTTTACTTTTGATATGGGTTCCCATAACGTCAAAAGTAGAAACAAGTTTTTATTGATATTTAGTCGAATTTTGCATAAAAGGAGTAGAACAACATATACCGTCCAAAATTCATCACCGATGGATGCTTGAATAAAGTGAATACTAAGCTCAAACAGGCTGCAGAAGGATTTTTGTTGGTTTAGTTTTTGTCATACAATAGAGGAGGCGTGGCTTAATGGTTAGTGCAGTTGCACTACAACCAAGACGTTTCGGGTGTGATTCCCCGAGCTGGCGAAAAGAATTTAGTACTTTACAAAAGAAAAAGCCATTGGTTGGCGTCAGAAAGGGCATCAGGCCAAGAAATTCCACACTGGTAAAACGAAGTCCCTCTGAAAGGCACCGTCTGAGCCCCAGTTACTGCGGAAAATGACATGAAAAGAAAAAATAAAAGAAAAAAAGTTTTTGTCACACAATACCTGAGCTGTGTCAAAAACACCGAATACCATTAAATCGTTGTAGGTTCAAAATAGCTTTTTCAAAGAGATGAAGCCAATTTAAGGGATACAGAAAGTTAATTTAATGATACCGGTTTGCAACGAGCTAAGGTCTGAAAATGCCATCAGGATTTTTAAAAGTAATTTTTCCCAATAAAAAAAATATTCAGCAATATTTTACCTTTTTAATCAAATTTACTTCTCTAATAATTCACCCCGAACTTTCTACGCGGTTTGGTACAAAATTGAAAAAGTCAATTTGCCTTTTCTGGAATTCTGTTTAAAACTTCACCATATGTGTCAAATATTCTTTTATTGATATATTTAATATTTTCTGTCTGAACATTTTGTCTTACTATATTTTTATTCGGTTTTCTGCTTGTTATCATGTAAAATGTTTTAGAAATATATGGATATGATATCAATTGTAGTTACATATTGTTCAAGTTTGCTTTTTCTCATTCTGTGTTTATATTTCAGAACATTTTATTTTAATTGATAGGATTCATCTAGATCATCTCGAATCAATAAATGTGTTACAGCAGTCTTATCTAAGAACCTGTTCCGTAGTAACAGCTATACTATGATGCACGGTTTTATTGTTAAAAGAGACTTTTCTCCTACCTTGAGAGTAAGTTGTATTTCCTATTCAAATCTCCGAGTAGCATTTACTAGAAAAAGGTTCTTTTCAAGCTCTATTTTTATGCTGTTTTAAAGACTAAGGTAGTCGATTCAGCATTAAAACCTTTTAGAAATTGTTAAATCAATAAAAAGATGCAGAGTTTCTATCACTTCTTTTCAAACTTTATATATCTGAAAGGTGGAAACAAGGTATGTATGTATGTATGTATAACTATGTTGAAAATTCCTGAATTTATGGTCTCATATGAAGCCATAGATATAAGAGCTTTATCACGTCATGAGTCTTATGCTTTCTCTGAGGTACTTATCGACGGGCACTACTTCAATCGTCAACGTAACGATGGAAGGAGTATCTCTCGAAAAGTAGCTTAAAAAATCTCACGACTTATGACATAATAAAGCTCATATACCTACAAGATTAACATTTGTGATTTCGAATGCCAAAAAGAATGCTACAGTCTCAGACCAGCATTATCTTGTCAGTATTTCACTACGCAAAAACTAATTCAGATGTTAACAGTTCATGTGTTAAAATAACTTTTTCAAACTTCACATACTATAGTTATTTTAAGTATACTGCAAAAACAGTACATATAAAACAAAAGTACTTCACTTTGAAATAAGTATAAACTTTTTTCTTGGTAGTCGTTTCATCTGTTAGCCAAAATCCTTAGCCGGAAATGAAATTTAGGTGGCTTCCATCAGTCGAAAATAGACTTTTAAACATAACACAAAATTGGCAGGAAATTTCGTGGACGCTCATGTTTTTGATTGCTCTTGAATTTTAAGCTTTACATATGCATTTAACTGTTGAGTTTACCATTTATATTAATTAGGCAACCTTATTTCTGAATTTGATTTAAACCAGCTCTGTCAAAGGACAGTAGTTTTGGGAAAGGAATTTTAATGTACTTGGATTTTTACTTGGATCTCCATTCTGTGAACATCGTCGACTTCAAAATGGCGGATAGTCATGTTACACGGTGCAAGTTTGTTTCCATCAATATTTAACTGTTGAGTTTAGCTTTTATATTAACTAAGTAACCTTATTTCCGAATTTGATTTAAACAAGGTCTGTTAAAGGACAGCAGTTTTGGGAAAGGAGTTTTAATATACTTGGATTTTTACTTGGATTTACTTGGATTTTTTACTTTGTGAACATCGTGGATTTCAAAATGGTGGATAGTCATGTTATACCGTGCAAGTTTATATCCATCAATATCTAAAGACATCATGCCAATAAAAGGCCAAATTATATTTCATATCAAAGGATATTTGATGAAGATCTTTTTTACAAAATTTTTTCGCTAAATCATCAAATCTTTATTTATTCTATTTTGCTGTGTTTACCTTTTGGTTGAGAACGTAGCCAACGGGCAAAATTTTCGAGTTACGTGTGTGGCATGAACTTTTTCATCTTAACTTTATGATGTTAAGAATCATTATTCAAGATTTGAGAGATTATTAATACGGTTTGAAAGATCATCACTTAATTTTAAATTTGAAAGTTACATCTGGAAATTTGGCCTCCTTGCTCTTGGGCAAGAAGGATCTTCGACCGCCATCTTGGATTTTAAAGATCACCAGTACACCAATCACTGTTTTCAACAAAGAAAAATCTATTTGACACTTCATCAAACTGTTAATACCCTTTACTCTTTTAATATCAGCCGTAGTTATAACAGACCACCAAAATATTGTAGGCAATCTTAGCAGCTACTATCTTTGTAATTCATCAGAATTTTTTACTTCGACTTATACCCCATTTACACGAAGAATGGGTACTGGGACTATCAGGGGAAACAGTTCCCAGGTGGCTGCCCTGACCTATGCCTTGAACGACTCGTATTTTCCTCAAACTATCGTGACTTTACCTCACTTTACAGAAAGAAAAAACCATCGCATTCCCGATCTTCATGTCGCAAACTTTATGGTACTCCCAGTACTTGTTCTTCTTTTAGTAAACATTGGTCAATGGCTTACATGTAGTTTCCTCTGTCGGTACTCAGACATCAAATATAAATACTTATTCTTGAAAACAAAGAAATCTGCCAGAAAACAATCTAGATTCAACATTTTACCAAAAATAATCATATTTCTCCTCATAATCATATCATACGATACTAAATTAATTACTAAAAGTCAAAATGACACGAAAATTTACCAAAAGCTGGGTTTTTTTACCAATGAATACCTTATCGAAGTTGAAAACATACTATCAAACCATCTAAGAGAACAGTCATCTATTTATGCTCTATCCAAATTAAAATTTAAAAAAAACTTTGCATACTTAAAATTCATTCTGCTACTTTCAGGAGATATTAACATACACCCTGGGCCAATAAACTACCCATGCACTAACTATAGTAAACAAGTGAGGAAAAGACAAATACCATGTAAAAAAAGTAATTTAGGGATTCACAAAAAATGCATACACCATACAGGGGGTTCAAAAAATATAGAAGTGATTAACTTCACATTCCAACCATGCCTAACTAGTGCTACTAAGGAAACCAAACGGTCTGATAGCAATTGGGACCAGCTCCCCTTTTCATGTCATGATTACCCGTTAAAAGATCCTCAAGACCTTCAGAATAATATGACAGAGCCCAAAAATTTGGATAATTGCCAAAATAAAGATACTTGGAAGGTTTTCAATAAACGTGGACTACATCTTATCCATTTAAATGTTAACAGTATTTTATCTAAAATTGACGAAATTCGAGAAATTGTAAAGAAATCAAAGGCCACTTTAATCGGTTTGACAGAGACCAAACTTGATGCTACTGTACCTGATGATGAGATAAACATTGACGGATATGAGTTAATAAGGTCCGATCGCAGCAGGCATGGGGGAGGGGTAGCTTGCTACATAAAAAATGACATAGCCTTTAAAGTCAGGAGCGGGTTCTCCAACGAAATCGAAAACGTAGTCTTAGACATTTTACTTCCAAAAACTAAGCCTATACTTGTAGGAATTCTGTATAGACCTCCCGATCAATCACTATTCTTAGAAAAACTAACATCAGCCATAACCAACGCCCACCATTTTAATAGCCAGGAGGTGTACCTATTAGGTGATCTGAACATCAACCTTATAAATAACAAGGCACACATTCCAAACGGAATAAAAAAATATAGCGAATTTTGCTCGCAACATGGTTTAAAACAACTAATTTCGTCACCAACACGTATAGCTGTTAACTCTTCTTCTCTACTTGATCATATACTCACCAACTCTAGTGATAGAGTATCACAGTTTGGCATAGTTGATGTTGGTCTCTCGGATCACCAAATGATATACTGTACAAGAAAAATTTCCCGGGCCAAGTTTAACACTCATAAATATGTCAAGACGAGGTCGTTTAAAAATTATACAAAGGACCTATACTTGGAAGAACTTGATAAAGTAAATTTTCCTGAATATTCAAAGTTCACAGATATAAATAGTGCTTATTCTGATTTCGTTGGAAAGCTTACCTCCGTAGTCGATAAAATCGCCCCTGTAAGAGAAATGCGCATCAAGAACAATTCACAAGACTGGTTCGACGTTGAAATCCACGAGAAAATAGAGTTGCGTGATAAGTTATTTGCCAAATTTAAAAAATCGAGGGAAAAAAGCGATGGCCTCAGTTACAAAAAGGCCCGAAACTGTGTACAGAGCACGATAAAAAAGAAAAAGAAGAATTTTGTCGTAAAGAAACTCAGCGAAAATATTGGTAAACCTAAAGAACTATGGAAGTCACTGAAGTCTTTAGGCCTGCCCTCAAAACATAAGTCACCTCCCTCATTTTGCCTAGAAAAAAACGGCAACTTAGTTTTTAACCCTAAATCTAACACTGAAATTTTCAAAGACTTTTATTCGAATTTAGCAGACAACTTAGTCAAGAAACTCCCAGTCCCCCCGAAGAAATTTGACAAACATACAGTCCAGAGATACTACCAACAACTAAATCTCGATGGCAAAACCCTTTCTTTTAAACCAACAACACCCAATGCTATAGAAAAGCTATTGGAAGAAATAAATCCTAATAAAAGCGCAGGATTGGATAACCTTACTGGAAAATTTCTTAAAGACGGTGCTTCCATTTTGGCTTCTCCTGTCACAGAATTATACAACTTATCAATATCCTTGTCTGACTTCCCAGATGATTGCAAAATAGCAGAATTAAAGCCAATTTACAAGAAAGATTCAAAAACCGAACCAAAAAATTACAGACCTATCTCCCTTCTCCCGCTAATATCGAAAATCATAGAAAAAGTGATTCATACTCAAACTCAGCTGTTTCTTGATGATAACAAAATTTTGTACAAATATCAATCAGGCTTTCGAAAACACTACTCGACTAATACGTGCCTTTCATATTTAACTGATAAAGTCTTAAACCGATTTGAAAATTTATTTTTTTTTAATTTTATTTTTAAACCTTCGATATAGCTATAGGTTGATGAGTAATTCTCATCAAAAACTGGAAAATTGCATAGCTCAAAATCCTGATGTTATAGACAAAAACTGAGTTAATATTTGTAATCAGCAGCCCAAATTTACTTAGAATTCGTTTAAAAACCCTTTGCCAGAAAAATCGTGTTGACCAATGTAATATATATACATATATATTATATAGTATAAGAGTGAAATACTCAGAACATTTTAGCCAAAGATGGAACTGTTTGTTTTATGACAATAATGGGACAATAGATACATGGACAATCCACAGCACATCACGAAAGACAACACAACGAGAAACATTAAAATGAATTATTCGCAAATAGAACGAAGAGAGGCGATGGATAAAGAATAGAAATGAATAGAGATATGGTGAAAAAAGTGATGAAAAATGTTAGATGATAGCTTTTGTTGACGAGCAAGAGAAAAGTAGGTCTGATGATGAGTACTACAGTCATGGATCATCAGTCGATGATCATGTCAACCATTTATATATATGAATATTTATGTATATATATATGTATATATGTGTATATATATGTATATATATGTATACATATGTATATATATGTATATATATGTATATATATGTATTGATATGTATTGATATTTTATATATATATTTATATATATTTATATATATGAATATATATATGTATATATATGTATATATATATATGTATATATATGTATATATATATTTATATATATATATATAATCCTTATCTTAGAACAACAAGCGTCTTCACTCTGTAATGCCCATCATTCGTGCAACAAACATCAAGTTCTACAATTCTTTTTCATGAAACTTAAAATTCATCCAAAACCTAACTAAATATGTCACTTTACTTAACAGCATCCTCTTCTTGACCTCATTTTTATAAGTATATTAGTGTAATTACTATAATACATAATGAAATGTTCTGGTTCAATCCTTTAACTATAAAGAATAGAGGCTTAACAAAACTTTAAATCTTCTTAATAAGAAAAATGTACAGAGTATGTCAACAATAACTTTATTTTGAGCAGAAAAGATCATTTGAATTTAGAATTTTTACTTTTTTGTTTGTTAAACTAATCAGAATGCGCCGTTTTTCCTCATGTTAGCCAAGTAAACTAAACTTTTAATTAAGAATAATATAACTAGTCATTTTCTGTCCAAAATTTAACGAGGGCAAATAACAGCAATTTTTAAAGAATAATATGTTGATGGTTTATCTTTGGAAAGATATAGTATAGTCGTTATTTCAGTGGAAAAGAAAAGGGAATATTTTTACTTTTTCTCCAACGCAACAAGCAGTATCAGTCTTAAAAGGAAAAACTTACAACCAACTGTAAACTTGCTGGCATTATTTGTGTGAGAAACTCATTAGAATGACAAGCATATTCGACATAACTTTTACACTAATTGTCACGTTGTGCCCTTTGGCTATTATAATTAACATAGTGGGCATAATTGTTTTGAAATATGTGAAGAAGTGGGTTAAGCACTTTTGAATGGTTAGCATTTTTATTATAGACACATTTCTGTCAATATTGAATACCTTATTCGTCAGTGTCCTATAGCACAAAAATTATGATGGTTTGGCAAAGCTCATTTTCACTTGCAGCTTACCGTTTTTATTAAATGATATAGTACACATGCACTTATTTTTATTTCTCCAACTATGGACACTCTGCAAAGGCTACTGATCTCAAGAGCTAAAAAGAAGAGATACAGGAAGGATTAGTACATCAGAAGCTACAATATGGATTTTAGACTCAAGAGCTAAAAAGAAGAGATACACGAAGGATTAGTACATCAGAAGCTACAATATGGATTTTAGACTCAAGAGCTAAAAAGAAGAGATACACGAAGGATTAGTACATCAGAAGCTACAATATGGATTTTAGGCTTTCTGATGATGTCTACTTTCCTTCAGTATGACATATCTGATGTTAATCGAAATTTCANCATCAAGTTCTACAATTCTTTTTCATGAAACTTAAAATTCATCCAAAACCTAACTAAATATGTCACTTTACTTAACAGCATCCTCTTCTTGACCTCATTTTTATAAGTATATTAGTGTAATTACTATAATACATAATGAAATGTTCTGGTTCAATCCTTTAACTATAAAGAATAGAGGCTTAACAAAACTTTAAATCTTCTTAATAAGAAAAATGTACAGAGTATGTCAACAATAACTTTATTTTGAGCAGAAAAGATCATTTGAATTTAGAATTTTTACTTTTTTGTTTGTTAAACTAATCAGAATGCGCCGTTTTTCCTCATGTTAGCCAAGTAAACTAAACTTTTAATTAAGAATAATATAACTAGTCATTTTCTGTCCAAAATTTAACGAGGGCAAATAACAGCAATTTTTAAAGAATAATATGTTGATGGTTTATCTTTGGAAAGATATAGTATAGTCGTTATTTCAGTGGAAAAGAAAAGGGAATATTTTTACTTTTTCTCCAACGCAACAAGCAGTATCAGTCTTAAAAGGAAAAACTTACAACCAACTGTAAACTTGCTGGCATTATTTGTGTGAGAAACTCATTAGAATGACAAGCATATTCGACATAACTTTTACACTAATTGTCACGTTGTGCCCTTTGGCTATTATAATTAACATAGTGGGCATAATTGTTTTGAAATATGTGAAGAAGTGGGTTAAGCACTTTTGAATGGTTAGCATTTTTATTATAGACACATTTCTGTCAATATTGAATACCTTATTCGTCAGTGTCCTATAGCACAAAAATTATGATGGTTTGGCAAAGCTCATTTTCACTTGCAGCTTACCGTTTTTATTAAATGATATAGTACACATGCACTTATTTTTATTTCTCCAACTATGGACACTCTGCAAAGGCTACTGATCTCAAGAGCTAAAAAGAAGAGATACAGGAAGGATTAGTACATCAGAAGCTACAATATGGATTTTAGACTCAAGAGCTAAAAAGAAGAGATACACGAAGGATTAGTACATCAGAAGCTACAATATGGATTTTAGACTCAAGAGCTAAAAAGAAGAGATACACGAAGGATTAGTACATCAGAAGCTACAATATGGATTTTAGACTCAAGAGCTAAAAAGAAGAGATACACGAAGGATTATTACATCAGAAACTACAATATGGATTTTAGGCTTTCTGATGATGTCTACTTTCCTTCAGTATGACATATCTGATGTTAATCGAAATTTCATGGAGTTTCCACTGCTTATTTTGAACATATGTTATTTAGTACTAATAACAATATCTCACGTTTATGTATAAAAACATTATTACAAAACAAGAAAAGACTGCAAAACAGTAATTTACATAGTTTAATAAATATGTCTGAAAGAGGAACGAGGATAATAAAAATGTACCTCTTCCTCTTAATTAACAATGCAGTGTTTACTTTGATACATTTAACAGCTTACATGGTCTGTCATGCTTTACATTCACAGCATGAAACCGTCATTTTTAAAGATCTTGAGTACCTATTAAGTGCTTTTTATCAAATCAGTTGTATTACAAATCCACATGTGTTTTTACTGCTACTATTATAAGGGAACAAAGCTCCTCTGCTTCAAAAAGAGACAAAGTACACAAGCACCTGTTGGCTACATAACTCGTTCTTTATGTGACTCCTTATGTAAATAAGGAGTTACATAAAGAACTAGTTATATAGCCAACAAGTTATATAACGAACAAGTTATATAACGAGCAAGTTATGTAAAGAGCAAGTTATCAATAAAAGAAAAGAAATTTACTCCTCAGGTTCATGATACAACAGGCATAAGCAATTAACAATATCACTGAATAAAACTTTCTGACAACATTTCTTTACGGAAAGACCACTTTGGACTGCTTTGTGGTGCAAGGGACTTGCAAAAATCTATGACGTTTTACCTATGGCCACGAATAAGAGTAACTTGTCATTTGCTTATATTAATAAGAAATAAAACCCACAGGGTATTTTAAACAATTTGAGTTGGATCACATAGGTTGTTTTAATCCACAGCCATTAAAAAATATATAAACTTGTATAAGGAATTTAGACCACAGCGGAGGAAAATTAGGACAGGACCATCCGTTTTGCATACAAATTAGTGAAACATTTTAATCATATGGCGAACAAAGAACAATTTACAACAGACATTGACAGCTTTTTCAAATTTAATCAAAAATATACTTTGTAATGTTATCAAATTATACAGTATTTGTTTTATTACCTTCTACATGTTACAGCGTTACGTACTTTTTGTTTACATCGAACAGTGGCAACAATTTAATATATATTTCACAAATAGCAGGAATTTTGTTTCACGTGAGTTGCATTACGAACCCAATATCATTTTTCTACTGCTATTACTACAAGAGAGCTAAATCGTTTTTTTTGCAAGAAAAAGGACATAAAATCAACACTTAGTTCACCCCAACCACCATGAAGAGAATTACCACTGCAGGCAAATAAAATAATAAACAATAGTCTTGTTTGAATTGTTACAGGAATAATCACCAGTAAAGTGTCAAGTATAAGATGACATTTGATTTTTGAAAAGGCACTGTCTTATGTTAATTGATGCATATAAATAGTATAGTATTGGCATATACGCAGTTTGTTGCTTCTTCGTCTGAATATGTACCTTTTTACCCAAAGTTTTACTTATTTCTTTCGAATGGTCTATGTTAGAAAGTAGTAGATTGTAGAAAATAATTCCAAGATACTTATCCATAGAGTTCATTTAAAATTTCTACGAGGGAGTTAAGAATAAAGAGTTTAATGGCCATTGTGATGCCACGTACGTGAGCCATACATCCTTAAGGTTGATACATAAAAAAATCCCAGCACGTAGCTATAGTTTTAAGAGAAAAATTCTATATTTTTTGAGTTGAACTAAAAGGAAAATGCAAGGATACAAGCAAATTTGTGAATTCTGATTCGGCTATAACACACCATTTCCTGTCAAACAATAAATGCAGTGAAAATTTCAAGATAAATTAGTCTTAAAAAATTGGCTGAATTAAGTTTACCTTTCATTCAGGAAGATTAGAAGCAGTTCATCTTTACTTTTCATCAACTCTCTTATTGGAAAAATAATATTGTTTACAGCTAACAATTTTTTAGACAGCCAGTAACCAAAATCGATTGACTTTCCTCAGCCCATCACACAAAATTGTGGCGGCTTTTCCTCAGTTTACTAACAAAAATTCCATCAGGAAGCAAAGAATAACAAAAAATGATGTTGTCTTCAAACTCTAGAGTATTTGTTTTATTACCTTCTAGATGATACAGCGTTGGGTACTTTATGTTTTCAGGGACAAATAGCAGCATTTAGTTTATATTTTGAACAAAAATCTGCTTCAGTTGAGATCAATCTTTGTGGTGTATTTCATAAGATCACATCACCAGACATTCCACGGACGCCAACCCGTGTCTCTTGTGGTTCTTCTGTGAGAACTCTGTAAGGCTTTTACTCTTTTTAGTATTTGCAGAATTTAAAATACTTAAAATATTATAAAAACCCACAGATTACGTGAGTTCATAAAATTCTGTAAGTCTGCAGTGACACTTTATATATATATTTTATTAAATGAATGCACTACAAATATGTGTGATATATTACTGTGATCATAAGAAATCGTCAGTGAACAAATTCCAATCTGTTTTTGGTTCTAAAAAGTATGCTTTCGTGGTATTTTTTATTATATGTACATTGCTTGTAATAATAAATAAAATTATCGAGGATCATGATTGACTAAGCACTCTCTTACATTAAACGAATATTAATTGTTAAACAGTTATTTCAAAAAAATGACATCAGTATGAATTATTTAAAATTTAATATAGGAAATTAAAAGCAGTAAATGAAACTACTCTTAACATGTTATATTAGTAAACTTTCTCAAAGTTTTATGGTTATTTTCACAATCATCATTTGGACCTTAGCCGGTTAGGCCCTTGATGTAGCAATGATTTGACATTATTTCTCCACGATCTTCTATCGTATGTCCGATGACAGGCCTCTTGAAAGCTGAGACCCATCCAGTCTATTATGTTGCTTTGCCAAGTTCTTTTCGTCCTCCCACGAGTTCTCAAACCTTCACAGCTCTCCTATATGAGGTCTTTTGTGAGTTTCCCTCTTCGAATTTGATGTCCAAAGAAAGTCAGTTTTCTTTTTGTCACTGTTTGCATGAAGGTTTCCTGCTTTCGATGGTCCCCTTGAAAAAATTTCATGATCTCCTTCCATACATAATCGTTAGTTTTTCTTTCCCTCCAAGATATTCCCAACAACCTTCTGTAACAGTTCATTTCAAAAGCTTCTATCTTTCTTCGTACTTTCTCTGTTATTGTCCAACTTTCGCTGCCATACATATGAGTGCTTTTTATTATTGAGTTGAACAGTCTGATTTTCATCTTTATTTTCAACTTCCTTATCTTTCAAATCCTTTCTAGTTTTGCAAGCGCGCTTGCAGCCATACGTATGCAACATTTTGTTTCAGTTTCACTCGATCCGTTCTTTGTCAGTGTTGCACCAAGGTATTTGAATACTTTGATTTGTTCCAGTTGTACACATTTGACATTTACTAAAACGTTCTCGTCTACTTTTTTCCCAGAGATCATCACTTTGCTTTTCTCAGAGCTGATCCNATATGAGTGCTTTTTATTATTTTTTATTATTATTTTTATTATTTTTATTATCTTTTAAATCCTCTAGTTTTGCAAGCGCGCTTGCAGCCATACGTATGCAACATTTTGTTTCAGTTTCACTCGATCCGTTCTTTGTCAGTGTTGCACCAAGGTATTTGAATACTTTGATTTGTTCCAGTTGTACACATTTGACATTTACTAAAACGTTCTCGTCTACGTTTTTCCCAGAGATCATCACTTTGCTTTTCTCAGAGCTGATCCCCATTCCCTATTTCTGAGAGGTTTCATCCAATTTCGGCGAATTCTTTATTATTACTCGCCAAGAGGTCTATATCATCTGCAAATGTCAAATTAATGATTGTAAGTCCTGCACATTTAACAAAAGCTGTATTAATTTTTTAAGCGTATCATGCATAATGCGTTCTGAGAACACGTTAAACAGTGCTGGACACAGAATACATCGTTGTCTGACACAAACAGTGCTTTTAAACCGTTTGCTCTACGTATTACGGACCATCACAGTTGTCTCCGCGGATTCCCTCTTTTTAATCCAATGTAGCAGCCAAGAGATAAGATTAGAAAAACTAAAAATCCTACTTTCAAAGAAGTACTGACAAGTAACAGACTTTACTTCATTGTATGGTAAGTCATAACGTGTAAATCATACACATACACTTCTATTAAAAAAAACATCAACACAAACACACACACGTACCCACACACAATGACTTGCAATTTTGTACGAAAAATGTGCTCAGAAGTCTGAATGAACAATAAGCCCCAACTGGATATCTTCCATTTTTTTAGACAACATATTTATTTAGTGATTTGTTTGAAAATTTCACCATATAAAATTTCAAGGGTATTACGTTACTTAAAATATTGCTTTGACCGTAATGTATTGGGAAAAAGTTCTCCAATCTAGAAACATGGATTTTGCTTCATTGATTAAGATGTTATGGAATTGAAAACTTATAAATTATCCTTATTTCCGAAATGGACATTTCCTTTCATCTCAAAGAATACAATTCGAAAGAGACTCTTCCAAATGCAAAAATTTTACTCTAGTACTAGCCCTGCATTTCTTTGCAAAATTGTAAATATAAACAATCTTTCTCTGGAATAACGTTTTATTTCATTTTACTTCTATACCGCGATAGGTCAGACAAGGCATTTATCACTCACACATCTCTCGATTGCAATCACGATATTGCTCAATCACGGTTTGAATGAGGCCAACAACAGTCTCGCATGCCCGAAAGCTCAACAAAGGGTTATTTCATTGATTGTACAGGAAGAGCTCTTCATCAAATTAGATATAATTTTAATTAAGATATTCAAGTTGATTACCACAAATTGTTTATTTTATTGATAGCATTCAATGAATATCAAAGTCAGCCTACCAAAATCTATTTTTCTATCTTCGTCTCTGAATGCGTATTATCAAGAAAATGCAGTATTTCAAGTAAGGAATATTACAGTAGAGGTGCGATGCTATCAGAAGATCAAGGGCATTTCTTACAAAGATTGTGGAGCTAAATAAGAAATTTGGGGGAATATCTAGCTTGCATTTGGGCTGCAAGAAAAAATGTTGATAAGGACGTCCTGTGCTGAACACTAGGACGTACTGAGAGGAATAGAAAGACAAAAAAAACGGTGGAAAGAAAAATCACGAATGGACATGGACTTTTTCAAACGGAATAAAAATTAATAAGATCATGTTGATTGGCCATTAGTACTGTAAACATTCTACTTCTCTTTTACCGAAGACAGATATTGTATTTTTGCCAATCCTTCAATCGTTTCCTTCCGGATTGAGATGAATGTATTTCCTATTGTGACAATCGTTGAATGCACAAAATTACCAACCACTATAAGTGATGTTTGCTTCAATATTATATAACGGGTAAAAAATTTGTAACACATAGTTTCAATACTTTCTAAGTAATGTTCAAGAAGTCAAAACGAAATAGCTTGTTTCCTATTTTCATATCTTAAAGCAAATAATGCGAATATCGCTTATAATTTGCGTCAATTTTGACATTTTTTTATGATCCACATTGAGAGGTTTTATTTAAAAATTTGAAGCGCTGGATCTAAAAAGCTTTCCTTGAACAGTTAATGTTAAATGTTCACACTAACACTCTTTCATAAAATAAGTAGAAAGAAATCCAATAGTTGCATAAATTTACTATTAGTGGATGATTTCTTTGTGAAAACTAAAGAGTAAAGCAATATGGATGTATGGAAATTGAAATACAATGTAAAAACTGAGTTTAAAAGTAAGGAATATCGATCTTTTGGAACAATATATAATAACAATGAATGAACAATGAATATAGCACTTTCCTTATAACAATAAAAGAAATATTAACTAATACGAAGGAAATATGAATCGAAATATGAAAGCGTTTTTAAAATAGATCATTGAAAAACACATCTCAGACAAAAATTGACAGTGATGAAAGAAGACTTTAAGAGAGCGTTAAAAGAGAAGTAGATAGAGCTGAAACAAGTAATATAGAATGAGATATACATGATAAAGGAAAAATAAAGGTAGGTAAAAGAAAGTATGAAAGACGAGTGGATTTATTTATATATATATAATGTTAGAGAAGCAAAGAGAGCAAAAACACAATACGCACAAAGATTTAAAATAACTATTACAAAATAATTAGATAAACAAGGAAAATTACATGTGGAACAAGATGGCATCAAACGAAGCCGCTAGGACCATTTTTGAACCTGATTAAATAGAAAATTTATTTATATCTTCCACTAGATATTCATTTCTAACGTTTTAGCGTCCTTGTGAATTTGATGAAAAAGTGAATACTTTTGTTTCATTTAAACAAATCAACAACAATTTGAGAACAACGCTTTCCAAGAAATTCGTATAGCATTGCTTAAATCAAACTGTTTGAAAACATAAATAAAAGAGTAATTTCCTACCAATTCTACATTTTTCATATTAAAATATCGATTAAAATATATTGAATTTCCGTTTTGGTTTAAGACTTAGTTTCACAATAAAAGAAAAGCAAATTGCGCAGTTCATTTTAATGTTTGATGAAATATTTGGCTTTTGACAACTTGTCAAGGCAAAGTTTTAATTTCCATATCCCTCTTTTTCCGGTCTTGATTAAACAGTGGGTTAATTAAAGTAGATTTTGATGAAAAAGTCTTTTTCCATTGTCTTCACTAAAATCCCTCTTAAATCAAAACGTCAAAGTAATAAATAAGGAAACAATATACTACCAGTCGACTAATATTTCACTAGTATAAGAAAACATTGAAATAAAAAATTTATCCTACTTTAGCAAGTGCTTCTTCTGCAAAACCTTTATCAATAAAATGATTACGTACAAGACAGCCACATATCTGACCTATCTGTCATCTTTGTGAGAAGGAATATTAAAAATATAAGCATGTTGGAAATAACATATTGGATCACTTGTGCACTTTTTCCTATTTCTGTTTTATTGAATATCATGGGCATAATTTGTCTTGTGAATTTAAAGATATGCATTAAACATTTCACCGTTACAAGCCTATACACAATGGATATTATCATGTCAGTGACAGGCTTTTTGGATGTCCACATCCGTTATACAAAGAAAATCACAGATCCGTTNGTCATCTTTGTGAGAAGGAATATTAAAAATATAAGCATGTTGGAAATAACATATTGGATCACTTGTGCACTTTTTCCTATTTCTGTTTTATTGAATATCATGGGCATAATTTGTCTTGTGAATTTAAAGATATGCATTAAACATTTCACCGTTACAAGCCTATACACAATGGATATTATCATGTCAGTGACAGGCTTTTTGGATGTCCACATCCGTTATACAAAGAAAATCACAGATCCGTTTGAGATAAACAACTTGTTGAAGGTACTGTTAGGTGTTAGCTTACCTTGTTACTTAAACTACAGAATACACATGTATTTTTTCTTATTTATTCAGTTATGGACAGTTTTCAGAGGTTACAGATCAAAAGAACTACAAAAGAAAGACGCAAAGAAAATTCTGTATGTGCAAATTGCCACTTGGATATTTTGTTTATTTTTTCTGGTTAGCTACATCCCATATGGTGTGGTTGATGTATACATCTTCTTTGTAAAATATCCACTGTTCTTTTTGAACATATTTTATCTGTTACCCCTAACATTAACATATGGTTGTATCTGTAAGAAAATACTAGATAGCAGAAAAAGATTGCAGGATAGTACTCCACAGGGTTCATTTCATATTTCCATCAGGGAATTAAGAATAACAAAAATATATTTTGTAATGTTAGCAAATTTCACAATATTTGTTTTATTACCTTCTACATGTTACAGCGTTACGTACTTTTTGTTTACATCGAACAGTGGCAACAATTTAATATATATTTCACAAATAGCAGGAATTTTATTTCACGTAAGTTGCATTACGAACCCAATATCATTTTTCTACTGCTATTACTATAAGAGAGCTAAATCGATTTTTTGCAGGAAAAAGGACACAAAATCAACACTTAGTCCACCCCAACCACCATGAAGAGAAGTACCACTGCAGACAAATAAAATAATAAGCAATAGTCTTGTTTGAATAGTTACAGAAATAATGACTAATAA
>RDPX01000168.1:1789295-1809355 GCA_003991215.1 Morbakka virulenta | reverse complement strand
AAGGTGTTTCTTTCAATGCGTGAGAAACTTCCGCATCAGTTATTTCGTTAATGTTATTGTTCACGTGGGAATTCAGTTCATTTACTACTTCATCATCCAACGTCATTAACGTTCTACACAAACGCTGATGTGCTTTGAGACCTCTGAGGCCTTTACATTCTCTTCCACAAACACAAGTTAATTTGTTCGTGTTGCACGGATCATGATTATTAACAACAGATGGTAAAGTTTTGATTCCGTTTCCATGGTGATCTACTTCCGCACGAGATTTGCAACGCCATTGATGTCTTCCCACCGATGAAAATTCCTTTTTGCAATAATCACAAACACCCAGCAATAACGCACAAATAACTAATATACTTGCTTTCATAATGACCAAAGTATACTTATATCATGAAGATTTAAGAATAATAACAAAATACTCTTTTTTCTTACCGCTGTGCTATGGTTTTTCCATGAAACATTTAGGAGCTTGGCAGTGTACGTCTGCACACCTCGCAAGCCTGATCTCGAATGATAATAATAATAATAATAATAATAATAATAATAATAATAATAATAATAATAATAATAATAATATAATATCCTGTTCAAAAACTGCTACACTAGGGACAGCTAGAATAATGATAAAAGTATTATAATGCTAAAATGTGAGGGAAATTATGAGGAACCTTTGGCTATTGGTAATAGCCGGCTTTCTTATTAGATGTGGTATAACATCTACCTGTGCTTTTAGCTACTGGTATAATATTAATAATTATAATAAAAATAAAATAAATCCTGGGTAAGATTTTAAACAGTAACGTAACCGCTTGCGGGGGTTCAACGCAGGTGAATGGGGTTACCTTTTGCCACAACTACCTCCAGGTCACCCTTGAGCAAGGTGTAGCACCTGTCGGGTTGGGATCCGGAGGGGGCTAGCCTGTCTCATGGGTGTGAGGAGATCTTAAGCCCTGCATGGGAATTCTTCTAGTGATAGTGTCATAATAAAAACAATGGCGGTGGTGCAACCTAATATTCACTATCCTCAAATGAGTGAAACTGGATATTCAAATTGTTTCAACTAAAATCGGTAATGGAACTGGGGCTGCATACAAAGTCTCTCGTCCGGCAGGTGCCCCATGGTACAGCAGCATGGGCCCGGTCGTCCTCAAGCTACTGCTGCAATGACGATACGAAGGAAGTGGAACCAAGGTGATAAAGAAATGTTTATGAAGTGTTCATATGAAAGTGACCCAGCTAAGAATGGGTACCGAAAATGAATATTACAACCATGTCTTCATATGAACAAGTTTCCTCTTACTGAGACTGATAAAGGGGAACAATTGAATGAAATAAGTGATAGTGAATACCTGGAGAAGGAAATACTAAATATTCCGGTTAACACCGATACACAGATGCATACGGAATACACAGTCAGATTAAATGGAAAACTACAGTAAGTGGATGGAAGCGTTGTATTACCAAAGAGTTACTAATTAGTGAAAAGATGGAAGAGCAGAGATAGAATTAGACTTCCATCATTGAGAGGTATTGAAGGAAGTAAAGTGAGAGATCTTGCACAGGCAGTGAATGCTGTGTCAGGCAAGATTGTAACAACAGATATCACTTCAATAAAAGACCTTATTTATGCTGGCTCCGTGATTGTGAACGAAATGGTAGGAGGATAGAGGGGAAAAAACCGATAAAAGCAAACAGCCCTGGTGGAAAAGAAGACTATAACAGCAGGTTAATAATCCGAATCGGGACCTTGGAATAGTAAATGCGAAGATACAGGGGAAAAGAATCACACAGAAGGATGCGTATGGTTAACAGAATCGCTGTGAAATAAAACGAAAAGGAAGTCGTACAGAAAGAAATTAAGTAAAGAATAGCAGCAAAAACGGCTAAAATTAAACAATACAGTGATCGAATAATGCAATAACTTCAGAACGGAATGTTTTTAAATAACTAGAATTGGTTTTATCAGAATGTCAACTGGTTGTAAAAAATACCAAAATGAGTGCCAAGCACCCTGCCCCGAGAACGCAAGGGACTTCTTGTCTTAAATCTGGAACAAAAAGGTGGGACATAACAAGGAAGAAGATTGTCTGCAAGGTTTTAAAAGGGAAATGGAAAGGCAGAAAAACAGGAGCTGATTGAAATTACTGTAGAAAAAATAAGAAAGTTCTTACAAAGGTTTCCAAATTGCAAAGGACCTGGACCAGGTATGGTTCAAGGATACAGGTTCAAATACTTTACGAGTATGGACAAGAGCCTGAAGGGCAGCCTTGCAGATGAAATGAAAACCCAAACATGGACAGGTTTGAAGACAGCCAAAATGAAGCAGGCAAGTAAAGATGGAAAGTACCTGGATGAGACGTTGAGCCATATCACTAGTGAATGCAGTACATTTGCTCAAAAGGAGTAAACGTCGACTGGGAAGGAAAGCGAATCTATTGGAAAGTGTGTCGTAAAAATGGAATCAAAGTAAAGTGTAAGAGGTACAAACATCAATCAGAACCAGTACAAGAAACAAAGAAATGAAAGATATTATGGGATTTTAACATCTAGACTAACCATTTGATTAAGGTCAGGCTTCCTGGCATAGTTGTTATAGTGATATGATATGGCATCAATTTCATCGTACTTTCAACAGTGGCGCCTGAAACTATCCAAAAAACTACCAGTCCACTCTTTCACCTAAACAACAATGATACTGAAGCCAAGCTCAGGGTAACCGTTGATGGGAAGGATTTACCTTTTGAAAAACATCCGAAGTACCTTGGCACTCTTGACAGAAGCCTCACCTTCAAGTGTCATATAGACAAACTTATTGATAAAGTCTTCTCAAGAGTTGCTGCACTAAAAAGACTTGCAGGAACATCGTAGGGATCTGACTTTATGTCCCCAAGATCATCCACACTTGCACTAGTATATGCTCCAGATGAATACTGCCTACTGGTATGGATGAGGAGTGCACAGACCCACAGACCCACAGACAGTGTTCTAAAGTCTGCCCTAAGACTCATCAGTGGATGTATCACCTTCACACTGAAGGAATCCATACACGTCATGGCTGGCATCCCGCCACACCACATCAAACGGAAATCAAACATGCTGGATTTAGCAAACAAGTGTGAGAGCGAAGGCCATCCCATGCATGAACTTGTCAGCGAATGCCCCAACACCAAATGGCTCCGTAGTAGAAACCCTCTCCCTCTACAACTCAGAGCGATAAAGCACAAAGCAGATGGGCTACCCCCAGTGGTCTGGCAAGCTGTAAGATGGTTGGATGAATGGAAGAATACAACCACCTCACTACGAGACTATGTCCCCGCACCAAGTGCCCACCCGACCGGGCACAAGCTCCCAAGAAAGAGCTGGGTAAACTTCAACAGACTGAAGTCAAGCTATGGTAACTTTGGTAGCTGGCAGCACACGATCGGACTGTCTAGCAGCCCCTCATGCCAATGCAGAGATAGCAACCAAACTGAAAAACACATAATCAATGACTGTGCCACCTTCAAACTGCCTGGCGGCGCCAGAGCGCTGAGAGAGCAGCCACTGAGTGATGAGCTACAGCAATGGCTGCAGATGATGGAATGGTAGAGAAGTCATACGAAAAAAGAAGAAGAAGATCATCATGAAAATCATTGCCATCATCATCATTCATGTTGCATTCTTCCAAATTATCTAACTGTACCATTTGATAATACTGTTTTCTGTTTTATATTTGAACAGGATAGAGTTGCAATATGAATTATTTTTTGGCTCTGTCGCACAAGAATAAATGAACAAAAGATAATTAAAATTTACTTGTTATTTCAACATCCTCGGGCTTCTAATTGCCTTCTCAAAGATATATGTTATAAACATATTTGTGCTCTTTCTACGAGTTGAAAAGGATTACAATCCATTTGTCGATACTTCGTTTTTCTATTTAGAATACATCTTTATCAGTGCAAATAAAAATCACCACAATGATCTTGTAAATCAATATACTTTCTTTTTTTCCAGATATAGTTGTCTAATTTTTACGGCATTCACTTAAAATCAAGTTTTTCTTGATGTGTTTGACAATGTCAATTCAGCATGTTGGACGAGATTTTTGGATGTTTTTGGGTCATGTGATCCAAATTTTGAGAACAATAAACCATATTATTACCTAATCTCTTGCGTTTCCAAAGTAGTAGCCTTTATCTTATGGTAAAATCTAGACAGAACAAAGCTGTTTTGGAAAATCATGTCGCATCCAGTAAGGTTCTTCTTTAATATTTCGTCAAAGTTTTTGGGAGCACCAGCAAAGAAAGAGACGAATTAAAATAGGTGAGAAGATCTTGAACTTAAACATACTTCCCCTTCTTCGCGCTGATGTTCTGGAGTCAAATTAAAAACGTAGCTCCTCTCACTTTTTCGTTGTGCTCGCAGTTATTTCAAGCAGCTGAAAAGTAAAAAGGGACCATTTCCATACAAACCTTTCTCTTTTGGCTGGATCTTTCAAGCAACTTGGATATGAAAGTTATTTCATGAATTTAATGTTTCAAAAATCGTTCACTTTATATTATATTACATTATATTATATTATATTATATTATATTATATTATATTATATTATATTATATTATATTATATTATATTATATTATATTATATTATATTATATTATATTATATTATATTATATTATATTATATTATATTATATTATATTATATTATATTATATTATATTATATTATATTATATTATATTATATTATATTATATTATATTATATTATATTATATTATATTATATTATATTATATTATATTATATTATATTATATTATATTATATTATATTATATTATATTATATTATATTATATTATATTATATTATATTATATTATATTATATTATATTATATTATATTATATTATATTATATTATATTATATTATATTATATTATATTATATTATATTATATTATATTATATTATATTATACACAAAGTTAGGAGACATGACAGTCTTTACAATGAGTATATAAAATACATCGTTCTTCTCTTTAAGTGGGACCGGTTACTTCGGTTTTGATAGTATCGCTTTTAAGGGGGGTGTTGTGAAGAAAAGACACTATTAATTTTGTTGTCGGAGAGTTCTTCTTAAGTGCTCACAGATTTTCTTGGCATAGGGTAGACTTATTCCTTTTAGAACTCCTCTTTCTTCTTTTTCATGTTTGGGTCCAATTGTTCTGTGTACTGCTCTCTGAACATCCTTAGCATAGTATCCATTGGATAAGAGAACCTTCTGAAGATGTCGTTCTTCCTTTCTTAGGTCGGATGGATTTAAAGTGCTGCCTTTGCTCTCCCAGAATGATCACGACACAATTACGAATTCGGACTAGATAGTGTGATTCATTATTGAGGTACAGGTTAGTATGAGTTACTTTCTGGTGGATGATAACAGAAATGGTGCAATTCGCTTGTCTCATTACTGGGACATCAAGGATGGATAGTCGCCTCTCTTCTTCTTCCCCCATGATGAATTTGATGTTTAACTGAAGACTGTTGATTTGCTGTGTTAAACATTATAGGTGATCCTCTTCAGTAATTGCAAAGACATCATCAAAGTTTCTTTTCCAGACAGTTGGTCTGTTATTGATAGTGCTGTGCCTTCACATGCTAGCATATATTTCACCAGTTACAGTGGATAAAGGAGCTCCTATGGTAAACCTATAGTTTGAGTGCAGCTGTCATTGTTGAAGAGGAAGCATGTGTTGGTAAGAAGCTACTGTAGCATATTTAGGATATTTGAAGGATCAGTTCAGTTCTTGATGACAGTGACTTATCATGCTCAAGCAGGTCCTTAACTATTTGCAAGGTGTCATCGATAAAAATACTGGTATATACAGCCCTAACATCAAAGAAGATTTGATGTTAGGGCTGTATATTTGGTGATTTGATGAAAGGTTTGATCTGCTTGCATTTTTTATCGTGTGATGAAGGCTACAAAATCAGTACTGTTGCAGCAGTGTGGTGAATTGGTCTTTGTGTATGGACTTAAGAGAGTCAGTTATGTAACCTGAATGAAAGGGACTTTCAAAGTAAGCCACGATTGAACATATTCATATGTTAGATTTGTTTACCCATGGCAATCCACAGAAACGTGGTAAAAGCAACTCTTTGGGTTTCAATCTGTGGTAAAGGCAATTATTAAGGGGATGATTTTTATGTAATTCAAATGGTGCTTTGTTTGCTTTGGTCTTGACTGAGTTGTTTGGGTTACGCTTAACAGTAATATATGCTTCATTGTTGAGGGGTTCATGGCACTTTGGATGTTGTTAACTTTGTTACGGATGACAGTCCCCCGTCCTTTGTCCTGTTCAGATGGAGATCAAATCACAATTCTTTGGGCTCTTGATGACACAACGTTTCTATTTCGTGAGGTTGTCCCTTGGTACTTTGAAAAATTAAAGAGTAAGTCTTTAGGACTTATTAATGCGCCTGCTTCACTTTTGGGAAGATCTTTAATTGCTCTTCTAGCTATTGAGACAATCTCTTTAGCAGAAATGTGCTTGAGAGTTAGCCAAAAGTTTAAACCTTTCACAAGAAGGGATTTCTGTGACGATGAAGTGTCCAACTGTATAGATTAACAATCCACTAAGACTTCCAGAAAGACTGGAATGTAAGGAAAAGCTTTGTATAATTACATATGATATTCAAGCAAGGGTTTTAAATAAAAAGATTAAGCTAATTTCTAAGTATTGTCATGCGGACAATTTTCTGTTAAAGAAATATAGAATTAAAAATCAGATCCACATGAGTTGTAGAATGTTATTGTTGGATATTGTAGTTATATTTAGACATAATATTTTAATAATGTTAGAGTATCTTGTAATATTGTAATATGTAAATAGCTGTCGATCGTTTAAGTACTTTAATCCTTTCAACTGACAGTTCCATATTTTGTGTATATATATATAATATATAGGATTCTTGCCCGTTGAATGGAAACTGTCGTGATAAGCACGCCATCTACCAATGTACCATAAAATCATCAGAAAACGACGTAGGTGTAAACTACATTGGATTGACCGAAAATACATTCAAAGAAAGATGGAATTTACACAAAAATTCCTTTAAAATATGAACATAAAGCTAATTCAACAGAACTTTCGAAATATGTCTGGAATTAACAAAACAAGAACATAACACCAATTTTGAAGTGGAAAATGATCGACCATGTCCACCCGCATGTTATTGGCAGCAAAACGTGGAACATCTGTCTGACAGAGAAATTCCACATAATTACGTCCAAATTGAAACTATTAAACAAAAGATCTGAACTAATCTCTACATGTCGACACGTCAATAAACACCTTTTAAGGAACTACAAATCCATCCCATCAGACCATTAGGAGTTTAAATGACTTTCTAATTACTTTCTCAATTTTATATAAGTGCATAGATTCTTGGCAGTTTTTTTTGTGTACATCTGATGAATGCGTGAGCAAGAAACTCAGAGTTATTAAAATCACGAAACAGGCCTGTCAAGATGGAAAAAGTAGTCTTTTGACTCTTTTTTCCCTTGTTGTACATATATCAGTAGGAGCGTTAAATACAGCAGCAGAGTGCTTAGTGTCAGTAACAGCAGAGCGAAAGTTTTAGTATTTTTCTGTTTAAGTAATGTTTTTCAACAACGCTGTTTTTAATGGAGAATACCCCATTCTTAGGTGAATAAATTTCACTAATCTATCAATACATTTAAATATATAACTATGAGTAAATAGAACTACATAAAAATAGCTTTGCATATATATTGTTTTGTGTTTATCTTCCTAATTGATAATAACATAACTTAATATGACTATACATGATTTTTAATTGTCAATCCAAAAAATATTATATTTCTTTATCAAATCTGAGTTTCTTGTTTATTAAACAAGGAGCAGGCTACAAGTAAACAAACCTTGGCTTGCAGATGTATAATTTGAAAACGAAAAAGAAAAGAAAATTCCAGCGTTTTGCAAAAAAAATAAAATAATCGAAATGGTTGGTCTATTTCTACGAGGATGAATACTGTAAAATAAAAAAAATTGAAATTAAACAATATAAATCCTGTCATGTTCTGATTAAATCCTCTAGTCGGTAACCTTCTCACCATGGAGATTATTGTTGAACTGCCGCCCAATCAATTCACCAATACAAGTTTGTAACTGTGTAGTTCTTCAAGCTGGTTCAATGGAAATATTTAACATCTTTGTGATGTTGTTCCACGGATCCTGATGGTACCCCCTATGTATATATGTATGTATATATATATATATATATATATATATATATATATATATGACCTACTTATTTTAGCTATCGACTTCTGATTTACTTTGCAATTGTCTGGCTTTGGTAATTATTAAAATATCTGTATTGTGTATCGAAGTCTGAATTCAGTCTCTTTGACATTCTCATTGTCTCCAATTGTAAACAGTGAGGCAGAGTTGGAAAGTTTCTCAATGGTGAATATTTGGATCTTTGGGAATGAGAAGTTAAGTCCTCCAGCCACCCTTCACCATTTTCAGCAGCAGCTTTATGCAAAATACGTTTAGATATAGTCTACTACAATCCTTGATGTACTAGGCCTGGGTTTCATATAGGAGTGGAGATCAAACACATTGCTTCATAAGCTTCATTCTTGTTGCCATGTTCAAGTTGCGATCTGTAAGGACTTGCCTCATTTAATTAAATATTATTATCGCTTTTGATAAACTAACATCAGTAAAAGAGTCTTGTTCTTTGTTGCTACAAGTCTGTCCAAGGTAGATATAGTCTGCCACATTCTCTATCGCATTGCCTCCAATTGTAAACAGTGAGGCAGAGCTGGAAAGTTTCTCAATGGTGAATACTTGGATCTTTGAGAATGAGAAGTTAAGTCCAAATCAAGAGCATACATTATGTAGAATCTGTACGATCTACTTTGCTTTGTCTACATTCCAGCAGAATACCACCATATTATTTGCATACAACAGATATCTAATTACCTCTAAACTGTTTTCTGATTGTGCATAAATGTGGGATGTTAAATTCCAATTGAATTCCCCATCCTTCTGGAAATTCTTTATCAATCTCGCATACAGCGACTTTTAACACAAATCAATATGTAGAAAAGAAGCCATGGTGACTCCTGTCCAGCTTGTCTACATTCAACCATTACCTCAAGTTTTTCTTTCATCCTTAATATTGATGCGGTCGTCCCCTGGTACATCTTTTGCAAGATTGCAATCAAATGTGAAGCACTCGTTCTTATTTCCAGCACCTTAAACAAGAAATTACAAGGAATATGGTCGAAAGTAGCTGTAAGGTCAATATATACACCAATCAGGGTGTCACTATATTTGTCAATGACAGACTTTAATGAAAATATTCATTAGTTATTGAACGGATTCTTCTAAAGATGCATTGTGAACCACTGATATCGTCTCGTATTCTTCTTTTAAGCGATTTAATATAATCTTCGCAAGTATTCTGCTCATGTTTGCTCCGATGGATAACTCGGGAAATTCTTCGGAATGTTTAATGGGCACTTATAAATTTATAGGGCAGTTATATATTTTTCATTTTGATTTTCCGTGTGTCAGTTCATATTTGATAAAAGGTATTTGTTTCGGTGATGGCACTCAGAGATCAGCACAGTTCGGTTGTTCAACAATCCCTCAAGTTTAGGTCTTTTAATAAATGTGTTTTTCTTAAAGACATAAATCACACCTTCTCGTTACACTAAGGTGTAATCTGATCCGTTGTATTTCAAATTCGACATAATTTTTGATAGTTCAGTGTTATTTTCTTAATTTAAGTGATTTGATGTGATTGTTGTAACGTGTCTTGAATAATTGATGGCGGGTGGTTGAATTTTGTATTCACGAACAATGGTTTGTCTGTAGGTTTCCGGTATGGAAGATACTTTCCAATATAAACATCGAATGACATATAAAAAGCACTGGATGTATATGTCTAGTATTTACAGAGAAAAATCTTGCCTTAATCCAGTTCAGTCAAAAAGACAGCGGAAGTGTATTCTCCAAATTGTTAACTCCGGTTCGGCTATGCCAAAGCATTTACTGCTGAACCTCGAATGCAGTGAAAATTTGGAAATAAAAGTAATTAACAGAGCTAGCTCTATCTTGGACTTGGAAACATTGAAGACAATTCATATTCAACTTTCATCGCCTCTTCTTTGTAAACAAAAGTAACTTTTATAGTCTTCATTTGTTTTGGACAGTCAGCTGTGGGACAGGCTTTCATAACTCCCCATTGTTTTCCTCAGCCAATCAAAAAAGGTGTCGTGCTTTCTCAAACTTGCCATTGTTTTCTTGGTTGTTAAAAAAACCAACATGGGCTGTAATTTCTTATTCTAACTTGCTAGACCAATCGAGAGCCTACGAAAAATCTTTTAATTAAAATAACCGGGAATTTATTTGTGGTAGTGGTTTCAATTGTTCTGTCACAACCAAAATAAGTTTGAAAAATCGTTTTGATTAGGGCTTGAATATTAATTATTTATTTTCAATATAAAGGCAACTTTTTTTGACTTTCGTTCCCATACACCATTCTTTGATCCCCAGACAGGACTTTTCTCTTCAGCTAACGTCCCCAAAACAGCACTTCCAAGCTATCAGCTGTGTACATAGTGGGTCATTCATCGATGGAACCGTTGGTAACTAGTGGCATCATTAATGCCCATTACAAACACCCATTTTAGAAAGACACGAACAGAGGGGACAGAACAAATAATGATAAGCACGTCATGCAACATGGACAGCAAGACATACGAATTCCTTCCCAAAGTGATTTCGTTGAGGTCACTTTCTCTTGGTTGGTCTAGAACATGCGTACCAGCATGCCAAGACCACAGATCCTGCAGGCAGGGATCCGAAACTACACTACACAGCAGCACACTCAAATTTAGCCAGGATGTTGACAGGCGATACTTGTGTGATGATATTCCCAAAGCTTTGAGAGGAAAAAACTTGATGTCACGCAAGCCAGGGTTATTATTGCAAGTGAAGTCATTTCCCATGATGCTCTTCTTCCCGCCCTGAACTCTTTTTCTGCTGGAAATAAAATGTTGCTGATGTTGACTCACATTTCAAAAGTTCGCTTCAACCAAGTGAAAAGAGAAAAAGAGGTATTGGTAATAATAGCAGCGGCAAATATACCGACTCGGAGTGAAACTAGTTGAAGCAATCTTACTTCATGAAAGAATAGTTCTAGCCATAGAATCTTGGAAAACTGGACGGAGTTTTAGTTATGAGAACAACTAGAGAGGAAGCCCTACAAACCTTAGGCTTGCACGATGGTAAGTTGCGAGAGTGATGCTGTGTGACGACCGTAACAAGGTCATGTTCTATGTATTATAGAAATGATACAGGTGTACTAATATAGTTACATTAAAAGGCTCCGTCATTTTAGGAGAAGCAAAGGGTTGTATCCCGTAGGACTATTAAATTTGAAAAGGCTCTTTGTGCCCATGCACTTTGTTTTGGTTAACATAATTGACACACCAACATTCGCACCCAAGGACAGTCTAGCTTTATTTGTTTCAGATAATCGACTTATCTCGTGATATTCTTGACCATTTATTGTTTATGCATTGTAAAAAGGTAGCAAGCGTATTAACTACATGCCTACTTCTCTAGCCCGTTGAGGATATTCGACTGCTCTTTTACTTCAACTTGACGAGCCGTCATTACATAAGCTTTAATTAATCGATAGGTTTTCGGTTTGGATCCTAAATTGTAAAGAGGGAGAGGGAGAAAAACTCCCTGCCCCCTGTATGCAGTTGGGCATGATTTAGAGACTACTGATTTATTGTACGGTTCTTGTTTACATTGTATACTTGCATGTTTACCTGTCATTATCGAGGTTGGAAGGTGTAGGTAAAAAATTTGTTTGCCTGCATCGAATCTCGTCATTTATTTTTGGCTCCCCGGCAACATGTAAAAGCTCCTACCTTGATAAATTTGTTAAATAACACTAAGCATTAACTATTACTCCGTGCTATTGATTTGAGGGGCGGAGTGATTAGCTTTGCCAGTTTGACAACCATTACCTCGAGGTAGACCTGTCATTTGGATAGAAAATGAGTTGTTCTGTACACCAGATCAGAAGCACCCCTTATTCTGGCATTGATTTTTATATTTGAATTATTTGAATGGGACTTGAAGTTTTATTTTTAGTCGCTCAGACCACTCAGTATGACAATCCTTGTTACACTGAATTTTCCTTACTTTTGGAGGTTTTTTCCCATTGTTTTATTGTTTTATACCAAATTTTTAAAGCCAGTTTATATTGTCCTTTTTAATTTGAATGCATACTGGATACTGCTGAATTGTCGACATAAACAACATTATATTGTTGTGTTTAAGTCAGAAAGTAGGTATTAGAATGAAATGAATTAACAAATATAAACTGCAGCAGCAGGTTTGGTAAATAATGCATTTCCTAAAAGTAGCTATTTATATCATACCATTCAGTGATGAAGCCCATAAAAACCCCACAAGATTACATAACAGCGGATTAAAAAGCACTGAAAAGTAGTTTGAGAGAAAAATAAAATTTATCATAGGATTAAACTATTGCTTTCATGCATATCCCCTTTTTCCCTCCAAGTATTTTGTCTGACCTTAAAAAGTGTTTTAGCCATAAATTTTTACCCCTTTCTTTTTTTTCATATCATTGAAGCTGCTTTATTCTTTGAAAGCATTACTAGTAGATACACAGATGACAAAACCACACCACAATCAATAAGTTAGGGCCACTTTAGTAGTGGTTCACCAAAAGTTAAAGTATTTAATATGACAGGTGAGAAAACGGAGATAAGAGAGAGAAAAAAGTTAAACCAAGCGATAAAGTTCACCATAGACTTTTAACATATTTAAGTCTTGTAATGATAGAAAGCTCTTAAAAGCCAGAGAGAATTATACAATATGGTAATTAAGGGATAGAACCTACTTCCATAGATAATTACAAGGAACAATAACTGGATAAGAATAAAATTTTTGCACAAAAAAAGTTGCACAAGGAGAAGAAAATGGAGCTGGCAACAGTAAGGAAAGTTTGTCAGAACACTTTACAAAATAAAGTCTTTAGAAAAGTTGCAAGCCTATTTACATTTTGTCGATGAGGCAATTAGTAGCACAAGGACTTATCAAGTTACAGACACAAAGTTGATTAAGAACATCTTGATTATATGAGGGAGGGTACACCTTCCCAGATGTGACAGCATTACTCAATTCAATGACATATGGTAGATTTATAGCAATTCCAAATGACTTCTGTTTAAGGTAGTCTCAAGAGTGATATAAAAATCAAACTTTCTAGAAGCAATTTACCAATATGGCAAACTATAAGTTTTCAGAGCTAAGTATTCCTCAAAGAGAGAAACAACCATCAGGGTTAACATAAATGATCATCACATAATGAAGGGAGGTTAGAATTCAGCTTGCTATTTAATGTCATCAGTTGCATTTTTACATTATAAAAAATGCACTTTCTTCTCCATTCCCTGTGAGGATAAAGATCAGACTCCAAATCTTCTGCAGGTGTGACTTATTCTTGCAGCTTTAACTTATGGCCATTGCAAAAGTACAATGTAGCATTATCAGCATAGATGTTATTGAAGTAAAACAAGTTACAACAAAGATAACTAATGTAAAGGAGAAGGAAAGTTGGACCGAAAATGGAACTCCTTTGAGAATGTCAGCATTGATAGAATGCTGGTCACTTGTAATTAGCTCCAGTATGAGACACATTTTATAGTCATTAATTATGATAAAAGTTCAAGCATTAATTATAATAATAGTGACCGTTCAGGCAATACCATAATCAGATAGCTTATAAAGCAAACCATTGTGTCATACCTTATCAAATGCCTTAAAGTACCTTGAGGTGTAGCTTAATTTTACCAGAACTATTCATTAACCTATAGATAAGTACAGTGGTTATTGGGAAAAGTTACCAGCTGAGGTTGATCCATGAATCTATATTGAACAAATCTAGGCTCCGCAGAAATTCCATTATATTGTTGATGATTCATTCAAAGGCCTTACCAGTAACAGGACTTTTGGGTTCATATTTGCTACTGTTGGATGGATGACCGGGAGTCCTGAAAACAGAAACATAAACTTTTGAGGAAAATTGAAAATGAGACTATGCTGAAGCTATGGATTGCAGCATTTCTTAAAAAAATTGTAACTAAAAAGTTGTGATTGTTCATTGAAGTATTGAGTGACACATTGATTGTATGCAGAGGTTGTTTGTTTTTATGAACACTTTTCACCTTATGTGTTATGGTGGTGGGATTTTAGTAGCCAGGGCTTGTACTTGGATTTTATTAGTCAGGACCACAATATTTTATATTTTTTCTTTGAACTAATTGAAGTGCACAGTTAAGATTTAGGGGTACTATAATACTAGACAACCACCCTTACCAACACTGTTTTAAGGAGAGACATGTTCTTGTTAGCTCCTGAAGTTCTACTATGATTTTTATAAATCTATTAAATACAACTTGATTTACTGCGAGGATTTACAGAAAGGAATTAGCATTGACTTAGTTGCAAAGGACATTAATAATTAAAAGTAGCAGTGGATACAACCCATTCAAAATAAACACAATCTGAAATTCAATTTGGTTTGGTGTTGAGTTGCTGTGATGAGTGGATAAGTTTTTGTATCAATATCAGCTTTATCCTCATAGTATATAGCTTCTATTGATACACTGGCTCACTATTTTAAATGTTCATTTCTGATTTGAGAGTATTAGTAATCCATTTACACTGATTTAGAGTTATTTTTTCCCACCAACGAAAGATAAGAAAAAGAGTTGTGAATAGTGGTCTCAAGGAAAGTCACATTCTCAAGCAGCGTAATCATCTTGATCTAGTTTTTAATTTTATGTTAAGAAGGTGTTCTTTCACACAACCAGACGGAATTACTATCACATTAAATAGAGAAGACATGGATAATGGTAGAGAGAGTTTTTATTTTTCCTCTTTGTTTTGTATTTGAAATCAAGCTGGAGTTTGCATGAAATATTGAAAAGAAAACTTTGTTTATTTTCCTATTATTATGTGATGATATTGAGACCAAGCCAGGACCTGAATGCATAACAAGAGGAGAGTTTCAGCATCAATTTCTATTTAGGAAAGGTATAAAAGTCATCCCATGAAACATCAGAACATTAGTTCCTAACTTTGATATGTTACAGAAATTTCTTGTCTCATAAAAGCAATAGTATTGTTACTTTGTAGGATATCCACGGAATAGAAGAAACCCATGTTTCTCATTGTCATCTTGATGGATATATTATGCTACATTGGGATTGAAAGAGCAACAAAACTAGGGTTTTTTGCAATGAATGTCAAAAACAACATTACATTCAAACACAGACATGATCTAGAAATCTGTTCTTAAAAGTATATGAATAAAAGTTATGCAAAAACACCCAAAATCATTTCTTGTTAGCTGTGTTTCTCAATCACCAGAGACCTTAGATTGTTTACTTAAATGTCTTAATAAACAGTTACAAGACCAATTACATGTTATTATAAAGGAGAACAGTGAAGCAAATATACTTGGTGATTTTATTGATGATTATTTTAAAACAGCTGAAGGTCTTGAAATTCATTTTTCAATTTATCTGGCTTTAAACAAATCATAAAACAATCAACAAGAATCAGTTCTACATCATCACCATTAATTGATGTAATGTTTACAAGCCAGCCATCAGAAAGATCAAGAACAGCTGCAGTGATGCCTTCATTATCCAATCATGACATTACAGCTTGTATTAGGAAACTTAAATGTAATTTACTACTGACTGGAGCCCCTACAAGAGACTTGAAAACAAGTGCACTGGTGATTTTCATTGTGAGAAGTCTCACTTCCACTGAGACTCACTGAATTAACACTCCAACAATCCCTGAAAATTGTGATCTGCTAATAAACATATTTACTTTACAAAAACTCTTAAATCAGAAAAATTCATAACCAATAGTGGTGAACAAAAGTATGAAGTCCAACAGTTCAGCCAATACTACAAAACTGTGATTGAGTTGCTGAAACGAGCATTGAATGCACTGACAAACTTTGTTTAACAGAAAATCTGGCATCTATACTGTCAATTAGTGTACACTAATACCTTGATATGATTATTGTCCTCTTCAGGTTGTGTACGATCAATGTTCTTCTTGGCTTGTAGTTAACGATGACTCGTGAAACAGCAGTTATAACAATGCTTCAAGCTACAAATTGAACAGTACTGATGAAGCACATGTAACATTAACATGTACTGCTCAGAGATTTACTTTAACTAACATATCAAGATCATTTGTGAAAGAGAACTCTGCTCATTAAATCATAACAAGTTGATGGGACTGGATGAATTACCATGTTTATTAAGGACTGTGCAGCACACATTTCTCAGCCTCCATGATAGATCCTAAACTTACCCATTACTACAAGTGCAGTACCCAAAAGGTTGGAATCTGCAAAAGTAATACCCATCTTCAAATCTGGGAATTCTGAACTACCACAGAACTAATGCCCAATTTTAGTGTTACCTTTGCTTTCCAAAATTTTGGAGAAAACCATACATTCTCATTTTTTATCATATCTTTAAAAAATAAACTTCTGTCAGAATATCAATTTCATTTTTGCAAGTGTTGATCACCAAAAGGGCAGCAACCCTTTTTTCTGACCAAATTCATGGAAATATGAATGAAGGTAAGACAGTGGATGCCATTTACCTTGGTTAATCGAAGGCTTTTGATACCATCAGCCATGGACTGTGGCTGAATAGATATGCCATTGTATGTTTTATACATACACAAGCTGAGTTGGTTTACAAATTACTTTTGAGAGATTTCTAGTCATAAAGAAAAAGAAATGTTGTACCAAAGCCAGAACCTACCTACTGCACTGCACCTCAAGGGTCCATTTTAGCCCCCCCTTTTTTAATAACCTTGTCGGCTATGTTAACATGTGTCATAAAGGGTACTGATGATAGATTTTTATTTTATGGGGATAGTGGCATGGAAAAAATTGATTGAGTTCTGAATATCAAAATGCAAAAAAGTTGACATGTATTGCAACAATAATGAATGCCTGTTAAACCTGAAAAAAGGCAAAATGAAGACTATGTTGTTTTGGAAACTGCACAGAATAGATCTCAATATTGCCTACATTTGAATCAGCATTGCCTTTTTTAAGATATATGTGTACTTAGGCAACACTTGTGACTGTAATTTGTCACTAAATTCCAACTTTGAGCAAACCTACAGATGTGCAAGCATTCATCTGTGGGTTCTCCAGGGATTTTGTAGTTATCTGAATGTGGAGGCTGCCACTAAAATCTTTAACATGATGATACTTTCACTCCTGATGTAATTATACCCATTGAAATCACCTGTACCAAAATGAACGTCTTTCATCACTAAACTGGAGAGCAAGACAATTTTCTTTATTTTTATTTTTTCTAAACAGGGCAAATGAGGCTAGTTTTACTTTGTATATTTGTATAGATTGTAAATACTTGAGTTTTTATCCTGTATAAAGTTTTAGAAATAAATACATAACTGATATCATAGAAATGTGTATCAGATAACAGGATTTATTCCAAACTTACCCAATGTTGAACCCATAATGTTCCACAATCCTTCTTGGGCCTACTTTGTGCAAAACCCAATCTGGAGACAACCCCCAAAACATGCTCATTTTGAGACCAAACACACTTTAAAAGCACATTGACCTTTTTTTCCCTTACAACTATCGTCACTCAACAGACTGATGTGGCCAAACCATCTAAGCCTCCTGCATCTTATAACTTCTTCCAGAGATGTAATGCCGTGGAGAAATCTAAGGTGTACCATTGGACATCTGTCTGATAGTGTGGATGAACAAATCCACCTGATCATATAGTTATCATTTCTAAACAGTCTGTTTAAATCTACAACAGTCATAGCCCAGGTCTCACTCGCATGGAGTAGAACTCCCTTAACACCAGAAACAAACACACCTGTGCCTTCAAGGAATTCCCTCTGTGAGGATTGGCAGAAGCTCTCGAAATTTAGACCAAGCAGATTTTATTCAAACAGTGATAGCATCAGAACAACCACCAGAATCTCCAATGACATCACCCAGATAACAGATTGTTGTAACACATTCAAGGTCCACACCATCAATTTGAATATTGGTGCTGCAGACTGCCTCAAGCTCCCTACGATTTTAGAGCAACCTTTATGGACCCAGCATTCAGCTTGAATGCAAAATATTGAGTTAGCTTCAACGACCTTCAGACATACACAACAGGGGTCCTTTCCAGATTTAACACATTTATTTGTACCATAGTCACAAACAAAATCTTTGTCTTCACCATATTCACTTGTAGACCTTTGAGCTCCAACTCCTTTTTCCAGGTAGGCAACTTTCTTAGCAGTTCATCAATACAATCAGCCGAAATGACTCGACCATCAGCATATAACAATTCCCAGGGGCAACTGGTCTTAAACTCAAGAGATAGTACTTCCATCATGATGATGAAGAGAAGTGGGCTCAAAACAGAGCCTTGGTAAATGCCCACACCAACAGGGAAAAAGTCACTGTATTTACCATTGATCCTGGCACAAGAACGAGGTGAGTAGTACATGGTTTGGACTGCCCCACAATAATAGTGCTTGGTTGTTTTCAATTACCATATTGTCTTTTGTCACCATAAGGTGGTAGCAGTTTTCATCTTGACATCTTAACACTTAGTGCAACTCACATGATTGACACTGGTAAAAAGAGGTTTGAAAATTGCTCACTAGACTTTTCTGGACATGAGATGGTGTTGGCTTCCTTTTCTCCTGCAGCCCACAAAGCTGTATGATCAAATGGCAATATGGTTGTCTAGCCTTAGCTAGATTTGCTTCAAGGCATTGCAAGCTTTCCATTGTTTATTCTGATGCTATTAAAGACAAATTTTATCTAAAGCTGCAAGATGTTATCAATGGCATCAATTATCAATTTTTTCCCTCATTAATTTCAACTTTTGATAGCTAACCTCAATTTTTGATGCACAATGCTTTGCCAGCAAGTTGCTTTTCTGTTACTTCAAAGAGTACAATGTTATTCCTGATGGTCAACATCCTTTTTATGAAAGTCGCTTCTTTTTTGGTCACTTTATAAGTAGTATTTCATGACAATCCTATTGAATTCTTTTGGCCATTTCATTTTTACATTTGCAGTAGTAGGATGACAACTTGAGAGAATCCATTCCTGTTTATGTGGTCATTTTCTAGTATATTAGAAGATATGATTTCACCTTGAAGTTATGGAGCTGGTTTTACCTGGTTTTTCCTTCTCTCTGGTATTTTTATTGTGACACCATCACCAGAAAGGTTGCTATCCAAGATTGAATTGACCTCCTCACCCATGAGACAAACCTAGCCTTGCCAGATGACAACCTGGTACTTGCAAGGTCTTGGGCTAGGTCAACAGGTGCTACACCTTGCCCAAGGGTGACCTGGAGGTAGTTGTGGCAAAAGGTAACCTCGTTTCTTACATTGAAACTCTGCAAGTGGGTGCACTTTAATATCATACCCAGGAGAAGTTATTATTATTATTATTATTATTGTCTTTTTTGCTAAATGTTACAGTTCATACTGGCTGCTTTTACTTTGGCCGGGTGTAAACAATACACCTAAGGCATATCATGTCCTGAAGTTCAGATGCTTAATACTTTACAAAGGATCCTTGCAGTTCCTAGTAAGCAGGTCTTTTGGACTATTTGAAGATTCATATTTTCTGAGACACTTCTGATGTTATCTTCTATTCCTTTTCTTATGGTACCGAGTGCTCCTATCACAACAGGTATTACTTCCGTTTTCATTTTCCACATCCTTTGTATCTCAATTTCAAGATCTTGATATTTGCTTTTCTTTTCCATTTCTTTGATTGAAATATTTTTATCACATGGAACACTCATGTCTATCAGCTTGCAAGTTGAATTCATTTTGTCCTTGATTATGATGTCAGGTCTGTTCGCACCTATATGTCTGTCTGTA
>RDPX01000168.1:1748928-1767834 GCA_003991215.1 Morbakka virulenta | reverse complement strand
CTGACTTCGCAAGGGTTAATAATCAAATCAATCACAGCCTATGCAGACAACGCATTTACCAGTCACTGGCACAAAGCGCTTTCTACGTTACCCAATAATATCTACTCATTCACAATCCGGTATTTAAACAACACCCTCGCCAACGCTTCAAATATGCTAAAATGGGGACAAAGAGAATCATCTGCCTGTTCCTTATGTAATGCTACAGAAACTCTCGGGCATGTTATTGGAGGATGTAATACAGCGTTGAACGAAAAACGTTATAATTGGAGGCATGACTCGGTTTTAAAAAATATTGCAAACTTCATATCTTCGAATAAGAAAAATGCAAAAGTTTACTGTGATATTGATGATTACAATTCTCCATCGATTATTACCGGAGATACATATCGCCCTGATCTGTTAGTAATTGATAAAGGAAAGATTTATATTCTAGAACTTACAATCGGCTTTGAAACAAATATTGAAGTGAATTCGAAACGTAAATCAGAAAAATATGAATTTCTGCTAAGATTTCTAGGCAAAAATTATCAAAAAGTTATATTTGTCAATTTAAGCATTGGCGCGATAGGAGCAATCGGAAAGAGTACACATTCGGTAGCGAAGATGTTAGCGGAAATAAGTTACGATAAAAGCGAAATCTCATATATCATAAAGAAGATCATATGTGTGGTAATTCGAACCACATATTACATATTCTGTCAACGTAGTAAGACATGGGATCAGCCTCCCCTCCTTTATTGGTGACTACGTTACTCTGTGCGTCCCTGATACCATGCCTTGATAGTGAGTGGTATTTCTTAGGGTAATGATGTAATGTATACATGGCATACAATTGTATTAAGTGATAACATGGAAAAATATATGCTTGAAGTTTAAAAAAAAAATTATTATTATTATCATTATTATTATCATTATTATTATTTGAAAAACTTTTATCATCTGGCTGATGTTATTGCCATCATATCTCCTGAGTCATAACTAATGACCTAGGGCTAATAAAGTTCATTCTTCCACTTTTTAGATTTCTAGTACTCTTCTTATGATCCTTCCTGTTCCTAACAAGGTCATTTTCTGTATATTCACAATATTGTGCTCAATCTCCAGTTTTTGAATCCATTTCCGAACCCCCTTGCCAACACTTCTCAGAGCTCCTATCACGGGTACCAATTGCAGATTTTGCAAGCCCCAGAGACTTCTTACTTCTCTTTTTAAATCATGGTATTTCTCTACCTTCTCTTTTTTCTTTCTCTTCTGTTACTTTAATTTTACAAATGTTTAATTCTCTGTGACATGTTTCAGTTTGTTGCTCTTGTTTCATATATTTTCAGTTGAATGCTTATCTTATGATGCTTAAACTGTAGTGTTTTTTGGCAGCATTCAGAAATATTTCTTCCATCATCATAAGTGTTTTTCTTATCATCAGGTGCTAAAAACATATTTCACACTATTATCAATAAAACTGGCAATTCAGGAATTGAGAAGCTTAACATTGAGCATAATTATGACTTCATTGACATTATGTAACAGAGACATTCAAAATCTACTTAAGTTTATTATTAAATTGACAGAACTCCAAAGTGTTTATTGATAGTGAATGACCAGGTAGGTTAACATCTAGCTCAGTAGCCTCTGCTCAAGTGAATGCATGGGGTCATTGAGCCCATTCATTCATATGCTGTGTGTACCAAAAGTCTAAAATTAATAAAATAGTACTCTCAGAATTTACAGTTGAAAAGTATTTTCTCTTTTTCAGCTCTTCATATAAGAACAGCTACAAAATTTAATTAAGAAAGGCCTTCCTAGTCATGATCCCAAAACATAAAAAGATGTAACACTAGCAGAATTGATTTTCAAGTTATTGTTTGTCATTTTGGAGTCATTAAAGACCAAAACAAGACAAGAAAAAGGCAAGAATTAAGCAGAAATTAAAAAATCTGATACCACAATCAAAACAAAGTGCCCCATGCTTGTCAGATTATTTTTTGAATTTACAAGTACTCACATATTGTGGGTAATAACCACAGCTCTAGTATTTCAGTGTATATAGGTTGCCATGCATATAGAACATGAGACAAAGCCAAAACTGAGGTACTTTGGTTATTCAAGAAGGAGAAACAACATTAGTATGTGCTGTTTTTAGTGCATTGTATGCATAGAAAGTTGTTCACTTTTTTCGCTGTCTGTTAAACCCCGGCTTCTTGTATTATATAAAAGAAAATTATTACTTATTAAAAAAATTAAAACATACTTCATTGGTGTTTAATGGCACTTAACCTTTTTCTATTTTAGCATGTATTTTACCTCAGTTTTATATTTTTTTATATATTTATATATTTATTAATATTTTAGCTCATTTTGAAGTTTATTTTGCTTTTTATAAAACTAAGAGATCCTGCTTTCAATCCCATATTCTTTTTTTTTTCTTGCTAGCATAATGTAATAAACCTGTTTTTGATTGGGACTTTGCAGTTTGACAACATTTTATCCTTTTTTTCTCCATAATGTCATGTTATGGAGGAAGTATATATCAATACAATTAAGATTATAAACTGTGTAAACTTTTACAGTAAAGTACATATACTATTTAATACTCCTGGTTAAAAAAACGTTTATAACTGACAAGCAATCCTGTGCTATTTGCAGCCCCATGAAGGCTTAGGAAACCATGTGATTAAGCAGATGTCATCCTGGAAAGAAGAACAGGTGGTATGCCAACACTTGCTCCAGACTTAAGAAATAGATAAATTTGGAAAACAATGACTGTTTTAATTGTGCAAGGTTATGAAAGCTTGAGAGAAAGAGAGAGAGAGAGAGAGAGAGAGAGAGAGAGAGAAAGAGAGAAAGAAAGAGAGGCAAACAGACAGACAGAGGGGGGAGGGGGAGGGGGGAGGGGGAGGCAGGCAAGTGTATGACTTACAACATGTTTTTATTTAAGATATTTTAGATATAAAGTTTTTAGAGGAGAAAGTAAAGTAAGTAATGGTATTATGTCAATTTTTTTTTTTTTTTAAATTTTTCATTTTCTTAATCCCTTAAATTTTTTTCCCCAACAGTTCCATTGCAGTTCCTACTGTGTTATAAAGCATTCTTAATTATCTTTTTTTTTTACAATGAAGTGTCCAATGTTAATATGCTTTTGCCTTGGTTGTGTATTTTGCTAGGAGCTACTGCCGATGATATTCGAATACACTATAAAAAACTGGCATTGAGGTGGCACCCAGATAAAAACCATGGAAACAAGGAAGCAACAAAAGTAAATAACTTATTTTTTAATTGGATGTTTGAACTGAATTCTTTTACTGGTGCTACAAAAATTTATTTTCGATATGATATTGTAGGTATGGTAAAGCCACACTGACATTTTGGTTTGGTACTGCAAGTCAGCTTTGTAGATTTAAATGCATTGTATTCATAGGTCAAAATCTGAATAGTAATTCTCATTCCACCAAGAGGTGTTTTGTAGTCAATTTGACCTGTCAGCAGAGGGTAGGACGATCAAAATATTACTTTTTTAAGGTATACTTTTATGTTAATTCATGATACTTCATCATTCTTGACTTTTGAAAAGTAACTGGAAGTAACATTTGAAGAGGTTAGAGCCAGAGGTGGAAATGATATATTGATTGTAATTAAAGAGAATAATTTTATTGTTTCTTTATATATAATGCTTTCCCAAGACAAATGAGATATGGTTTGATATTTGCTTATTTGGTTAAAAAATAGTTGTTTCTTGTTATTTCTGTATCTAATATACTTAAAAAGTAGACTATTACTATAGCATTGTTACACTGAGCTGAGGAAATGTAGACTTGCAGAGCTTAAATAAGAGAATTAAAGCACACAGTTTCTGATGGCCAATTAATTTGAAACATTTTTTAGTTAAATAGTATAAACTTGTCTAACACAACTTAATAAGAGTTAAATTCAATAAATGAAATGGCAGATTTTGTTTAAACTGCTGAAAATTATTATCTTTGCCATTTAGTGTTTGGGAATTGATACTTAGAAGATGAACACCTTGATTTTTTGTCTAATGCTCGATACTTGGTACTTATATTGTTTGTTCCAAGGCTGTGTATTAATGCCTATTTTTTTGATGTGTTAAGACACAAGTCGAGGAGAGATATGTGTTAGTTTTCATCATTGTCATCATCGTTGTCATCATAGGGTTGACCCCCATTAATGGCACCCCTCCCTTATTTCTATATTTATAATTAAAACAAATACCAAGACCCACAAGGATTGATTGGTGGAGAGGGAGAGAGAGAGACAGACAGACAGACAGACAGACAGAGAGGTATGAATGTATGTATGTATGTATCTCTATGATAGATAGATATATAGATAGATAAATAGATAGATAGATAGATAGATAGATAGATAGATAGATAGATAGATAGATAGATAGATAGATAGATAGAGCCATTAGGGCTAAAAAAGGATTTTGGCTCATTTATCAAAGCTGAATTTTGTTGTTGGGAAGCTTTACAACCCTGTGGTGAATTTAGGGTGTATTCTTGTTACATGTCATTGTCAAGGGGTCTAAAACAAAGGTTGCGTGGGTCTGTTATCAAAGTTAATGATCTACAATCAATGAATTAATTTATCCAGGCATTGTAGAGAGCTTAGTTTCAGTGCCAGGTTACTTTGCAATACTTTGCTGAATGTAGATCAGGTTTTTTGTCATTTTTAACCAGTTTTTTGAAATGACCTCTTTGGCAAAGACCAGGGTTAGAAAAGAGATCTTTGCAGCCTGTTTTAAAAATAGATACCTACTTTCTAAAAATAATTGTGATAAAACTCCTGAGCAATGTCAAAAGTGTGGTGGTCAACCAAGACTGAGTTTGATTTCAATTTGATGTATTAATCATGAGAGCAATGATTCAGTGTCACATAGATTACTTATCCAGATGATCAAGAGAGTGCTGGGTACCTCGTAACACAAATTATTTTCTCATATAAATTCATTCTTAGAAATTTCAAGATGTGTCTGCAGCATATAAAAAATTAACAAGTGATGATGATTCAGACATGGTGGATGATGTGATAATGAGTTGGGTAAGCTTTTCTTGTAAACGAATTTTTGTTAGCATTTGGAATGTTACCATTAGGAATTTTTTGTTTTCATGTTATTTGTGTCCAACACATGCTAGCGTGTAAAACGGCATTAAACCGAATATTATTATTATTATTATTATTATTATTATTATTATTATTATTATTATTATTATTATTATTATTATTATGATGATGATGATGATGATCCAGAAAGTGGAACAGAGTTACCCAGGTTTGTGACATTTAATTTGTAAATTAGCTTAAGGCAATTTTATCATTATTTAAGTAATAATTATCCTTTATTATTATTATTATTATTATTATTGAGTGGTGGAGCAATACGAGCCCATGGGGGACTCAGGGGTAGAAACCCCAGCAAACCCATCCGACTACCAGCCCGATAAGGGTAAACTGGGTGCATGCATCACACCCAAGTGTGTGCGATATTGATGTACATAAAAAAAAACAGCACATGACCTTGCAGTTGGGGCCTGTTTAGGTTTCCCAGCCTAGGTGACCCATTCTGCTTAAAACGGTCTCCGTAGCGAGGCTTCACCCAAGACCTTAGGACTAAGTAACAAAGTAAGAACTCGGTACTCAGCCCTTCAGAACAAGAGACCCACGCTCACGACACCTAGATATGATGCTCCCCCACTACTCCCGCCCGTTAAACAGAAATGCATGATGTGTCAGCCCTTTTGGGACATGCACAACCGGTTAAGGTCAGGCAACTGACTGGCAAGTCTGCGGTTTGAGCGGGAATGTTTGATCTAGCCCATTCATAATTACCAGGCAAAACTAGTTCGTGTACCCCACCAATCAATTAAGATCAGAGGTCATACGTCTTACGACGCTACGCCACTTGCTGACAGCAATAGTCAGTGCCTGGTGTAATTATCAGGGCAATTTGACTACACAGGGCAGGGGGGTCAATGTCCCTTTCCAGCAGTACTAGGCAGTACTAAGTTTAGCCGGCCAATTAAGGCAAGTTCAACTTTTCCCACTGTTCCCGCCAGGTTTACCCAGCTCGACTAGGGCAGGGGCGCTGCTCCCTGAGGAATTGCCAGGCGACCTGCTGGTCTGGGCACTTTCCGTCTACCCTTTATTATTATTATTATTATTATTATTATTATTATTATTATTATTATTATTATTATTATTATTATTATTATTATTATTATTATTATTATTATTATTATTATTATTATTATTATTATTATTATTATTATTATTATTATTATTATTATTATTATTATTATTATTATTATTATTATTATTATTATTATTATTATTATTATTATTATTATTATTATTATTATTATTATTATTATTATTATTATTATTATTATTATTATTATTATTATTATTATTATTATTATTATTATTATTATTATTATTATTATTATTATTATTATTATTATTATTATTATTATTATTATTATTATTATTATTATTATTATTATTATTATTATTATTATTATTATTATTATTATTATTATTATTATTATTATTATTATTATTATTATTATTATTATTATTATTATTATTATTATTATTATTATTATTATTATTATTATTATTATTATTATTATTATTATTATTATTATTATTATTATTATTATTATTATTATTATTATTATTATTATTATTATTATTATTATTATTATTATTATTATTATTATTATTATTATTATTATTATTATTATTATTATTATTATTATTATTATTATTATTATTATTATTATTATTATTATTATTATTATTATTATTATTATTATTATTATTATTATTATTATTATTATTATTATTATTATTATTATTATTATTATTATTATTATTATTATTATTATTATTATTATTATTATTATTATTATTATTATTATTATTATTATTATTATTATTATTATTATTATTATTATTATTATTATTATTATTATTATTATTATTATTATTATTATTATTATTATTATTATTATTATTATTATTATTATTATTATTATTATTATTATTATTATTATTATTATTATTATTATTATTATTATTATTATTATTATTATTATTATTATTATTATTATTATTATTATTATTATTATTATTATTATTATTATTATTATTATTATTATTATTATTATTATTATTATTATTATTATTATTATTATTATTATTATTATTATTATTATTATTATTATTATTATTATTATTATTATTATTATTATTATTATTATTATTATTATTATTATTATTATTATTATTATTATTATTATTATTATTATTATTATTATTATTATTATTATTATTATTATTATTATTATTATTATTATTATTATTATTATTATTATTATTATTATTATTATTATTATTATTATTATTATTATTATTATTATTATTATTATTATTATTATTATTATTATTATTATTATTATTATTATTATTATTATTATTATTATTATTATTATTATTATTATTATTATTATTATTATTATTATTATTATTATTATTATTATTATTATTATTATTATTATTATTATTATTATTATTATTATTATTATTATTATTATTATTATTATTATTATTATTATTATTATTATTATTATTATTATTATTATTATTATTATTATTATTATTATTATTATTATTATTATTATTATTATTATTATTATTATTATTATTATTATTATTATTATTATTATTATTATTATTATTATTATTATTATTATTATTATTATTATTATTATTATTATTATTATTATTATTATTATTATTATTATTATTATTATTATTATTATTATTATTATTATTATTATTATTATTATTATTATTATTATTATTATTATTATTATTATTATTATTATTATTATTATTATTATTATTATTATTATTATTATTATTATTATTATTATTATTATTATTATTATTATTATTATTATTATTATTATTATTATTATTATTATTATTATTATTATTATTATTATTATTATTATTATTATTATTATTATTATTATTATTATTATTATTATTATTATTATTATTATTATTATTATTATTATTATTATTATTATTATTATTATTATTATTATTATTATTATTATTATTATTATTATTATTATTATTATTATTATTATTATTATTATTATTATTATTATTATTATTATTATTATTATTATTATTATTATTATTATTATTATTATTATTATTATTATTATTATTATTATTATTATTATTATTATTATTATTATTATTATTATTATTATTATTATTATTATTATTATTATTATTATTATTATTATTATTATTATTATTATTATTATTATTATTATTATTATTATTATTATTATTATTATTATTATTATTATTATTATTATTATTATTATTATTATTATTATTATTATTATTATTATTATTATTATTATTATTATTATTATTATTATTATTATTATTATTATTATTATTATTATTATTATTATTATTATTATTATTATTATTATTATTATTATTATTATTATTATTATTATTATTATTATTATTATTATTATTATTATTATTATTATTATTATTATTATTATTATTATTATTATTATTATTATTATTATTATTATTATTATTATTATTATTATTATTATTATTATTATTATTATTATTATTATTATTATTATTATTATTATTATTATTATTATTATTATTATTATTATTATTATTATTATTATTATTATTATTATTATTATTATTATTATTATTATTATTATTATTATTATTATTATTATTATTATTATTATTATTATTATTATTATTATTATTATTATTATTATTATTATTATTATTATTATTATTATTATTATTATTATTATTATTATTATTATTATTATTATTATTATTATTATTATTATTATTATTATTATTATTATTATTATTATTATTATTATTATTATTATTATTATTATTATTATTATTATTATTATTATTATTATTATTATTATTATTATTATTATTATTATTATTATTATTATTATTATTATTATTATTATTATTATTATTATTATTATTATTATTATTATTATTATTATTATTATTATTATTATTATTATTATTATTATTATTATTATTATTATTATTATTATTATTATTATTATTATTATTATTATTATTATTATTATTATTATTATTATTATTATTATTATTATTATTATTATTATTATTATTATTATTATTATTATTATTATTATTATTATTATTATTATTATTATTATTATTATTATTATTATTATTATTATTATTATTATTATTATTATTATTATTATTATTATTATTATTATTATTATTATTATTATTATTATTATTATTATTATTATTATTATTATTATTATTATTATTATTATTATTATTATTATTATTATTATTATTATTATTATTATTATTATTATTATTATTATTATTATTATTATTATTATTATTATTATTATTATTATTATTATTATTATTATTATTATTATTATTATTATTATTATTATTATTATTATTATTATTATTATTATTATTATTATTATTATTATTATTATTATTATTATTATTATTATTATTATTATTATTATTATTATTATTATTATTATTATTATTATTATTATTATTATTATTATTATTATTATTATTATTATTATTATTATTATTATTATTATTATTATTATTATTATTATTATTATTATTATTATTATTATTATTATTATTATTATTATTATTATTATTATTATTATTATTATTATTATTATTATTATTATTATTATTATTATTATTATTATTATTATTATTATTATTATTATTATTATTATTATTATTATTATTATTATTATTATTATTATTATTATTATTATTATTATTATTATTATTATTATTATTATTATTATTATTATTATTATTATTATTATTATTATTATTATTATTATTATTATTATTATTATTATTATTATTATTATTATTATTATTATTATTATTATTATTATTATTATTATTATTATTATTATTATTATTATTATTATTATTATTATTATTATTATTATTATTATTATTATTATTATTATTATTATTATTATTATTATTATTATTATTATTATTATTATTATTATTATTATTATTATTATTATTATTATTATTATTATTATTATTATTATTATTATTATTATAGAACTGAATTGAAATTCCTTTATACAAATTAAGTATAAATAAATGATTATACTAATATTTATGCTGGTGACATTACCAAAGTGTAGAGATAGCATCATTTTGATTAATATTTGTTGGTGTATACCTTTTAAAGGAGAGTGAAACGGTACTTAGGGAGAACATTAGCAAGTTTTCTTTTTTTGGTTAAGCAGTTAAGAACATTATCCTTGTTGCTGACTTGTAACTGACTCAATTTTTAGGATGAAATGATGCAAATGTTTGCCCAGATGTTTGCTTGCAGAGTTAGTAGTAAGTGATTTATCTTTTATCCATTGTTGTATGTTCTTGTAGATGGAATGTTAAGAGGCACAATGTTACTTAATATGTAGTGTAATCAGTCCCACTGGGTATGTGATTGTGGGAGAGCCATGTATGACTCATGGCTTTCCCATAATCACATTGCAAGACAGAGATATCAGTCTTACTATTTCCTAATTTCATCAATTAGTATCAATATAATCACACCATGGTACTGTTATTCAAGGGACCTGAAACCCTGTACCAGAGCATTGGCTCGGTATAGGTTGAAAATTTTTTGCTTTGCTTCAGTTAAAGGCATTTCCTCCCCAATTATCCTGCCTGGACTTGGTTTCAGAAAACCATGCAGTGTAGATGTGTGTAAATGCTATGACTTGTTTGCCCATAATGCTATTGATAAAGCTGTTCTAATCAACAGCAAACACCACACACACACACACACACACACACACACACACACACACACACACACACACACACACACACACACACACACACACGCCAGACAGACAGACACACACACACAGATATTAAGGATGCGTGTGCTCTTCTTACCTGATATGAACACTCGTTTATTTTATGTAACTCAGGTGAAAATCATCGTTGTAAAATTGTCTCATTAGATTGTGGCACCCATACCTCAAGTGGTAAGTCATGTGCCCATGACAACCATAGGTAGTGATTGAAACCATATTTTTCACTTTTCTCATCATAACCTCATGAAAGTATGAAAGTTAATCCACAGAAAATCCCTTTAAAAATTTGGTTTCAGCAATACGCCACTTAAATGGAGAAATAAAGATAGTTAAAACCTAGGGTAGTAAGGAAGAGTAAACCTAACATCACTTTTGTTAGTAGTCGTATTTTTACAAATGTTTTGTCATTGGAATAGGTGTAAAAATGTAGCCCTGATAAATTCCGTGGGTGAGGTCATGAAGTCCCCCCCCCCCCCACTCTTTTTCTCATATAACTGTATTCTTGAGGTTTGAGTTAATTGGGGGTTACATTAGAGGAATTTGGGGGGAAGGATTTTGTTTTTTAACCATACCAGTCATGACGAGACCGCATTGCTACGGGGGAAAAGGTACTAGGTAAGGCAGCTAACCGAAGTGGAAGACTTACCTGCAAGATACCTGTTACAAAGAACCTTTGAACAATATAGATTATAGTCACTAGAAAACCAAGAAGAAAGAAGGGAGTTTCAGAGTAATAAGGAATGGAACTCATGGCGTAATTGAAAGCCCTTCATCGGGAAACTTCAACAGAGAATAGGTGAAGCTTCATTGAAGAACGAGTATCACAAGAACAGTCGCTGTTGGTGGCACATAAGAAGAAATTTTCTGACCACATCTGTTGAGGTGCTTCTAGAAAAGGGACACGTTTTACAACCTAAAGATGTGAAAGGACATCAAGGGTTCCAAAAGCGTAAGAGAGAGGTTGGGGATTTTATGTGGGATTTTAACCAGAAGATTCATTTTGGAGGGAAAAGTATCCAACCAGATATGAGAATAACTAGTCTGTTAACTTTCTGAAAGAGGAAGATAGTTATGATGGGAACAACATGAAATATGCAATGTTGTGTAATATTTATTGACGCTTCCACATGTTTACAAACCATTTTTTGTACCATATTTCCAATGGAGATTTTGTTGGTAGATAGTAGTACAAAATACGCATTTTAGGTGAATTATTGCTGGATAATTTGCTCTTTGTTAGGGTTGCCTATTTTTAGGACAGATGAGTACCCCACTGAGGTTCTTTTGTATCTGTATATATCCTTTTGTATGGAACACTGTTTTCATGTTTGGGCAAATACAGTATCTTGACACCTGGATCTTTACAAACAAGCTGGGAGGCTAGACTTATTTAATTGGTTCCCGCCCTTTATCCGTCTCTGCTACCTTTTCCCTGCCTTTTTTGTCGTAGGTACCACCAGCTGTGCTCTATTGAACTTTCTTCCAAGGTTCCAAATCGCTTTGTGTCATCCTGTCCGGCTGGCCACTCACAGCTTCTTCTTCCAAAGTTGGTTGTGGCTTCACATATAAGCAAGGCTGTCCATGGTCATAATTTTATTTCACAAACTGCGCTTTTTCAGAAAGTTGCCGCGTAATTGAGGTTTTTTTTCTCCTTCCCATGATCTGAACTCATTGTACTTCAAAGTAATTTGATTCCATTTTAAATTCTCCTCTGCACATAGTTTCTTACACGAAGTGGGTTCACAGTATGGCTGAGATTGCTCCTTAAAAGAATACCATGTTTGTTAGCTATGGTTTTTATTTGTTTGATTGTTAAATAGGTTTGTTGTTGTTTTTTCTTGCATCCCTAGGGCATCATCATCATCATCACCACCATCATCATCACTGTTTTGATGATTACGATGAAACGTACGATGGCGACTTTACAGATGATGAAGATGATGAAGATGACGATTATTATTTTACAGAGGACACAGAAGAAGACTATGATGATGATGAATTTTTAGATAATATTGCTAGTAGACTAAGAAATAAATTTGAAGCCAAAAAATATACAGGAAAAGGTAAGTCGCTATTTATACCATTTTTGAAGTTAGGTTTATTCTTTGCAAATGGCTTTATAACAGAGCAAAGTATAAGGGTTGATATTAATTTTAAGGTTTTTTTGCTATACAACTGTGAAAAATTATTTGTGTATTCATTTATTTGTTTATTTCTTTCTTTGTATATTTATTTGTTTATTTGATTGCTTGCTTGCTTGTTTATTTTTTTATTATTTGTTTCTGTTACCTCAAACGTTACGAGTCTCAAATGGTAAATGGACTTGTTTGTATTTGACAGTAGTGTTTGCTTGATGATTCATTTTGAATTATCAATAAAAGGTTTAAGATAAGCTCTACCACAACTCTATGGTCATGTGGGCTATTTTTATGTTGGCACTGTATTCCTTTGTTAAATCATGATAATTCATACTTTGAAAACATACCTCTTCTATTAGATTTTTTTTCAGTTTTTAAATGAAACAGCAGCGTATTAAATAACAACTCTGAGCCTGACTAAGGGTTAGCGTGCACTTTGCACCTTGAAAAAGTTGATATGCAGTGAGAAGAATAAATGTGTAAGAGCGATCATCATGTAAGGTATACTTCAACTCGAAAAAAGTAGGGGTCAGCCATTATTTTTAAGGGGCTTGCGACCCGCGAAATTGAACCAGATTTCGAGGATTTCGAACCAGATTTCGAGGATTTCAAACCAGATTTCGAGGATTTCGAGCCCAGATTCCAAGAGCTCCGTTCTTCTTAGCCCTTGGAAAATTTTCTTGCATAAAACAGAAAGAGTTGAAAATTGTCACTAAGAAACAAAAACAAAGTGCTAACAAAAACAGCTGAAAGAAAAAAGGTTCAAACAAAAGACAGGACAATTCTTGGAAAATCACATTTTTATCGTACCAGAAATGCTTGTATTAGGGAATAAAAGGAAGTTATAGTCCTGTATTAAAACAGTTTAATAGAAACCCTCTACTACATTTTTACTATTATTTCTTATGAGTTGACATGCCCCAACTACTGATTTACTGGTTCTGGAATAAAGTATTTGGAAGGTATTAACACCAAAGGAATAAAAATGAAAAATGCTCTGTTGTTAACAAAATACAGAGTTCAAAATGACAAGTTCAAGCACGAACTGGAGACGACATTTAACATTTGTAAGAAATACACTTTGCAAGACGTTGTCGACCCCAAAATGTTATGCAGGAGTATGTTTTTTGAGACTTGTCAAACAAGGCGATTGACGTCAGTTTTGATGCATCATCACTCCTTGTGCTATGGAAGACTTAAAATATTGCATTAGTTTTTTGTTGAATGAAATAATCTGAGGCCATTTTGGTCTCTAATTTATCTTGCAATAAAATGCTACTGAGGTATAGAAATGCCCTTTTAGTAACTTACTGTACTTAAGGCTTTTGTTTTGGTGTCAAAAACCGCATCCGGCCACGGAATTTTTTATGGCTTCATTGAAGTGATGCCTTACAGTAAGTAAGTTCTGTACCACACAGAAAAAAACTCGGAGTTCATGAAACTGTGTGGTGAACAATGAGTTAATAAAAACACAGAAAAAAATTATAATTTGATAATTTAGTTTAAATATGGCACCAGTATGCTTGTAGTGTTAGTTGCTAATCACTGAGCAAATCATTTGATGTTAATGCATGCCCCCAAAAAGACGTCATCATTTGTTGTGTGAATAAAGATATGTGTACCATAACTCAGACCCTAAAATTTTACGTTATTAGGATCTGCCTTGACAAAAGTATACAATGAATGGTAAGCTAGTACCTAAAGGTTTGCACACAGTAATGTGCATACATGTAGAGACATTAAAAATTGATACCGAATTATAAAAGGGCACTTCTAATCTAAAGCAGTACAGACGTTTCTCTTAGATTTTTGACATTTGTTGTCAAGGGTGTGTTTACAAGAAGAAAAAAAAAGCTCCGATGGTCACTTGGTGTCACTCGGCTGGACAGGATTCGAAATGAGAGAATAAGAGGCACAGCACTCGTACGGAAGCTGGGAGAGAAGCATGTCATGAGGATAGAAGAAAATTACGTCGGAAGGAAAATGCTGGATATGAATGCCCCAGGAAGGAGTAAGAGAGCCAGACCGAAAAGGAGATACGTGGATGCTATCAATGAGGGTTTGAAAGAAAAAGGATTGAGAGTGGAGGATGCAATGGACCGTGTAAGGTGGAGGAGATTAATCCGCTGTGGCAACCCCTAAAAGGGAGCAGCCGAAAGTAAAAGAAGAGGAAGAAGAAGAAGGTGTGTTTACAAGAGAAACATTCATGCCGGTATGCAGGCTTTAACCTTCTCAGAAAAAAAATGGTTTCCATTTGTTTAAGGCCTGCATGTCAGACCGCAAAGACATAGGCAGTCGGCTTGCCGCGATGAAGTTTTCACCTTGTGAAAAGGCGCTATAAGAGTGACGTTTTGAGTAGTATTTTAGTCACCAAAGATACCCAGCCTGTGTGAGGATGTATTTTGGATAACATTATTGCTTTTACATAATTCGATACATTAATATTTTAGTAAATATTAACTAAATATTTGAATTAACTCTGCACCTTTTAATATGTGCACGTAATTTTGAAACGCTTTTTTTACTTCAAAAAGCTTCCGCACCAGGATATTGGAAATTCAGTATTGTCATTCCTCCCGACAAAAAGCTATTTGGGATTTCCAAAAGATGAGAGCTTTCCTGATGATTTGTTTAGAAAAAAAACCCTATTCCTTACGGCGTACAATCATTTTTGTTAACGATTTTATCTCTTATCGGTTCCGGGTATAATTAGAACAACAATGTTTTAATTTTTTGTTTCCCTAACGTAGTATCCTTTTTTTGAACTTTCATTTGTTAACAAGTTATTTTAAAAGAAAATTTTGATTCAAATTTGTTACACATATGTTGGGGTTTTTTTTGCCTTTTTTAACCTTCTAAAGCATGGTATATGTATGAGTACATTAATTGACTATATTTCTTAGGTTTATCATGTAAACATGAACTTGCATCACATTTAAAATAAGATAATAAAAACATTGTAATACATTGGCACCACACATTTATATCTGCCGAGGGTTTTTCAACCAGTTGATATGACTGTCAGTTGAATATTATTTACTTTATGTGATACATAATATTAACACGTAAGAAACAAGCATAGAAGACAAGCTCATATATTGGAGGGATTTTTTTCTACTCGCATTCCCATCACTGGATTTTATAGGTATTTTTCCCTTCCGTTTTTCCACATTTTGTTTTGAATGTACCGTTTCCAATTAAACGTTGGTGTTTGTTTTTGTATTCTCGGATCACGATGTAACAAAATCAGTCAATTATACAGGGCGAGTCCATATCCCAATCTTGTGCGTACCACTTATTTTAGTACAACAAAACAAGATTCAAGATGAGGAAGTGCATGATCCCATTTTACATGTACGTATAGTAGACTGTTTTCTGTGCAAACTGTAATACTTACTTTGCTTTGGGTATTGAGCCAAATTTAGCAGCTCCTTTTAAAATTGAACGCGATGCCTTAGATAATGCCTGGGTTTATATTCCTGCATTGATCACTGTGACTGCATCCTTTTTCACTGTTAATTGCAAACCTTGTTACCCCAGTCAATATGGTTTTAATATATCTGTGGTAAACAATGTTTGATCATACTAACTGTCGGATTACATTTTGCCTTTAGTACCAACAGGAGATATAAGAAGACCTAGAACGGAAGAGGTATGTGAGATTTATAACACTTTAATCATTTTTTTTTCAACTGTTACGATTTGTGGTCATGGTGATTAGAGGCCGTCAAGTCACTCCGAAATAAAAAAGGTGACTGCTTATGATAACGTAGAGACGATGGCTTCTTGTAATTGTATGTAGATGATAGCTCTGCATGACTACGACTTTTGGACGTTATAAGTAATGGACAAGAAAACATTGCAATGGCTTGAAAGGATAGCTTATTAAAGACCTTTGCTTTGAGTGGAAAATACCATTTCACTAATATCAATCTAGTGGGAAATTCAGCGATTTGTGTATTTATTGGTTGCAGGTCTTGGTCTTGATCTTGCACTTACCCGAAATCTCTTCTTAAGTTGTGACAGCTTACACCAAGAGAAAGCGACTTTGAGAAAAAGGGCTAATTGAATTAAGGACTGATTTGGTACGTCGATGACAAGGTGCATGCAAATAGCAGGAATAAAGCATCACTTAAAACACTGAAGATTCGTGGTTTATACTGTAGCATGTCACCGTCAGATGTGATAATACAATTTAATGACGAAGGGGTATTTTCTTTACATCCAGCATTGATTTATTTTAATGCGTCTTTGCTTTTTTCTTTAAGTTAAATCCTGGGGTGAAAGCTTATACGTTAAGTTTTGCCGGCTATTTTCTTAAAGGAAAAGCGTATTTCCGCACTTTAGTTTATGTTTGTGTGTGCTAAGGATACGTTTTTATGGACATAATTATACGTTACGGAACAATGTGTATATTTTCATGTATTCAAGAGGCCATTTTTTGTAAATTATTTTTATGCAGGAAGCCTTAAAAAATGCTAGAGAACTTATAGAACAGGAAGAAACTGAAAAACAAAAAGAAGAAAGAAAAAAGGCGAAAAGGAAGGTGATAAAAACTTTATAAAATCATGATCTGTTTCCACCAAATTAGAGCAACTTCTATTTTATTTTTATAGGCATTATTTTGTCTTCATAAGTAATGCTTTTATTTCGAGAGCGGTCAGAAAGAAAAGCAGGTACAGTGGTATTAAGGGGTTGGTGGAAAATGGTTATTCGGTTAATCCTTTTTTGCATTTTCTAAACATTGAGAATTAATATTGATGGTCTAAAAATACGTGCTGCAGAGAGCTTTAATAGGCAAAATGGAGTTTACGAAATCTAAAATGGGACAAAATTAGCTCTGTTCTTATGGAGGTCCTTATACGTTAGTGCGCAAAGTTGAGGTGTTGCAGCTTCATGGCATTGTTACGCTTTGGCCTGTTTTTTCATGGGAAATGTTTGTTGCAGGGTTTTTGTTTCTTTTAGCACCTTCCAGTTGCTTTGGCACCTAAAAGTAAGTTAGCAACACTTGAACACGAGTTAAAAGGACCTGCCTTGTCTTGGGATTACGTATTCGCTGTACCCTTAGACGGTGCTAATTTAACATTTTTTATTTGAAGGCTTGATACCCAGATAAATCGGGGAAAGCATTTGTAAGATTAAAATGCCTTACAACGAGTTCAATTTTGATGTCGTCAAAAGGAAACTCATTTTTTCTGTTGGTTTATTGTTGTTGTGGGTGCTTTTTTTGTTTTATTTGAAGCTGCACATAATGGCTAGACAAGGTGCCAATGCCAATGTGACGTACATTATAAGAATCTAAATCTATCCTCACATACTCATATATATCCTCTTCCGTTGAAATGTAAAATTGTCGATAAAAAATTAATCAGGGGCGACTTCTATGTATGTAAGTATGTATGTATCTATCTATCTATCTATCTATCTATCTATCTATCATAGAAATACATACGTACATACATACATACATACATACATACATACATACATACATACATACATACATAGATACATACATACACGCAGAGATAGATATATTGATAGATAGACAGATAGATAGATATAGATAGATAAAATAGATAGATAGATAGATAGATAGATAGATAGATAGATAGATAGATAGATAGATAGATAGATAGATAGATAGATAGATAGATAGATAGATAGATAGATAGATATATAGTTAGATAGATAGATAGATAGATAGATAGATAGATAGATGGATAGATAGATAGATAGATAGATAGATAGATAGATAGATA
>RDPX01000168.1:1724091-1744264 GCA_003991215.1 Morbakka virulenta | reverse complement strand
TAGTGTGGTATGGGTGGTTGGTGCAGGAAGCAGTGGATGGTGAGGAGCTATACTGGCTGGTGACGAGCGTAGGAGAAGTCGTGCACGGGATAGCATGAAGCGTCGAGAAGAGAGAGGGGGGGAGAGGGACGGGGTGTGGGAGGGAGATACGAACGGAGGTCGAGGAGGGTGAGAGAGAGGGGGGGAGAGGGAGAGAGAGAGAGAGAGAGAGAGAGAGAGATAGATAGATAGATAGATAGATAGATAGAGGGAGGGGGGAGGGCAGACAGACAGTCAGACAGACAGACAAAAAGAAAAGACAAAGTGTATTGTAGGTAGCAATTGTGGCATGTATAAAAACGTCTCTCTCATGCTTCTTCATTTAATCCATAATTTGTTATATAATACTTCATTCGAACATTGTATTGTGCAATGTCGCTATAAGCGTTGTTTTCTTAAACTGTTTTTGATTCAATACTTAATTATACGAGGAGAAGGGGGAAGGTTGTTATTATCAGGGTTTAGGTAGCCTAATCTAAGAGATAATTTTCTGATAGATTTTGCAATAACTTAATTATAGAAAAAAAATGTTAATGGCTTAAACACAATACACGTCTTTATTTTGTAATGCACATCAATTTGGGATATTGCTAGTTCATAAAAATTCAATGGTTGTAAAACTAGCCGGATCATTTTAAACACAACGGAATGTAGAACTAAAAAAGAATCAAAGAATCGAAGAAATCTACTTCGAACGTTTGATGTTCGATGTTAATTGCAAAACAGCCTGCTCTTTCTTCTTACATTGATGTTGTGTTTTATTTCTGGACGGATTATTTCTTATAATGTATTTTCTGTGCCACTGTTTTGTCGCAATGTTTCATAAGTCGTACAGCTTTCCATTAGTGACTTGATTTGGGAAGTGAAGAATTTCTAACTAGGTGCCTCTCCTGGCCCCAGCCGTTAGCCTTTTCGCAGAATAGGAGGTTTCTTGCGCAGTACAGGGATCTAACACATTCATCTGGATCACTCAGATGAGATTCTATAAGAATGCATGCCAGTTTCCAGCCCGTTCCATTCCGTGCATCATCATCATCATCAAAAACACCAAAAAGATAGTACTTATAAGCAGTAAGTGTGTAAAGGTTTCAAGCAGTAATCTTGCTGTAGTTTTTTCGATTTTACTTTGCTTCTTTTGGTGAGCCATTAATTTGTGTCTCCGTACTGTTGTTCGTTACCAATTAGGTTAGCTTAAGGACTTTGCTAACGGCAGGTCGTTAAAGAGTTTTGTTTACATACTAAAGTAAATAGTTGCTTTTAATTAGAATTTTTGTAACTGCGTTAAATACGTGGCCAAACTTCATTAACATTGAAAAAGCCTCTGAAGTTAAACCTAGCCTTAATTAATGAAGAGCCAATAAATCCTAGACATAAGAAGCTGGAAGCAGGACGTACAGTTACAAATGAAAGTATGGATGTCCGTTAAGCCTCAATGTAGCCTGTAATACTCAGTTACAAGTAATTGACGAACGATGCTTAAACCGTAATGTGCACATCATAGTTATGCACATTTATTGCCTGTTAGCATTCTGTAAATCCAACTGCACCCTTTTCCTTTATACTTATTTTCTTTATTCAATACTGATGTATTAAAACCTGTTATCACACTTTCTTCCTAGATATTAACGTCACAAAAACTACAAGAAAAAGAACAGCTTACCTCTGTATCGACCAATAAGAAAAGGGGCGATTCATTGAATGGTCCAATCAAAATACAGAATGATAGTAAAGTTAAAGAAGAAAAGGCAAGTCATACTCAAGATAAAGTAAACTCATTAAAAAATAACCGATGCCCAACTACATCAAACGGAAATATAAACAGTAAAAAAGATTATCATAAAAAGAAGCCAAATGATCATGGGAGTTCTGATGAAGTAAGTTATTTTCAGTAACTGTGTTGCTATGTCAGTATGACGTAATTGGCTTTCTAAGGCTTCGCTGAAATGCCGTTTCATTAGAATGACACCAACTAAAGAAGAGACTGCAGTTTTCAAAGAAAATTTATGGTATACGAAAGAATAGTTTTCACCAAAATCAATATATTTGAGCTAACAATAACATAGATTTAGCCTTGTGATATAGATTTTGAACTTTGTTGCTCTTTAAAGCAGCTGTTTTACGATAGAATAGAGAACCAAAATTGCTACAGATGGGAAATGTCACGAATGGGAAAGGTGTTTTTTAGATCAAGAATATGTGCTACGCGTCGATGATAAAATGATGTCTAGTGGAAAGCACCCACCTATTAAAACCTTTCTGAATGAATCTTAATAAATATAGCAAGGAAAATGGAAAACCTTCGTTTTGTTTCGGAGAATATATTCGAAGGCCCCATAAGAAATAGTTCCATGAAGAGATAAAATAGTACTTTCAAATGGAAATTGTTTGAAGACCCAAAAGACGAGATTTAGTAGACTTTTTAACTGAATCTGGAAACGGGAAAGAAAGAAAGAACAGATGGGCATGAGGGTATATGTATCTTGTAGTTTCCAAGTGCCATGAAAAAAGGGCCCTTTGCATCGCAGAAGATCCCTTACTGCTGGTGGTATAAAAGTAGAATTTGTGATGACAACGGCTTGCCAATATTCTTGATTGTGAATCAATAATTTGTTGATGTATCAGATGTGAACCGGTGGGAAAAAACTTATAACTTTTCCATTTTTTGTTTTCGTTTAGGAGAAAATTGATACCAACAGTGCTTTTTTTGCCAGAGCTGCAAGCAAGGCACCAGCAACGCAGACCGTCAATTATACCACAACTACACCCTTAATTAATACAAAGGAAGTACTCGAATCAACGAAGAATATTAAAAAAGATACTATAAACATGAAAAAAGACAATAATATAAATAAAAATAAAAATAAAGAAGACAAAGCCGATGAAAAACCAGCCTCGATGGACCCAGTCGTGTTTAAAAGTAGGCAAAATGCGGTTGAGGGAAATAGGTTAGCACAAAATGGTGATTACAATGGAGCTGTCAAAATGTTCACAGACGCAATACAACTAGATCCAAGTGACTTCAGGTACTTGTATGATTCGTTTTGAAGTGCTGTAATTTTATCCCCTGTTGACTGAAAAGGTGATAACATGCTGACATTAAATATTTAGATTAGATCTACATTTTATACTTTTTCCTAGTTGTGTGTGTCGTTTCCAAGGCACCTACTTGAAGTGTACCTTCTGCATTTTTCTAATGCTTGTAGTATTAAAGATATAAGGAATCCTTCAAAAGGTCGTTACCCGCAAAAAAATGTGATTCTCGCGCTAGTGTTTATCACTTGCTCCCTTACCAGAACGAAGCAGACTGAAAGCTGATTTAATGAAAGAGAAAAAATATCAAGGTAGCATGTATGAGTTTATTTGCTTGACTCATTCTAGGCACAGATTCTCTGATTTACTCACAGACTACCTGACCATGTTTTTGAATGGTTGAAATTGAATATAGTAAAGAATTCTATATTCTTAGATTACCACAGACAAAAGAAGAGTGAATCCCTTCAATTAATCTACTGGTATTTCTTATCTCATACTTTAGTGTTGTGGGACGCAGTTTTTCGGTTGACCTTTTTTAGTAGGAGCTGGGACAATTGATGCGAGAAATACATTTTTGAATATTTAGCACTAAGAATTCCAAAACCGACAAAGCAATGGCAACTTATAGAGGCTTAGTCATTTGCTGGGAATGTAACAGCGACTAGGGGAATGTGAAATACAAGTGTAAGGCCCTAGGTGTATTTGTGGACAATTGATAACATACATTTTCGGATTTCAGCTTGGATTAGCAGTTATTGGCATTGCATACCGATTTTAGAATACGCCAGTTTAAAAAAAATTGTTTAGGTTGATTGTTATTACTCCTGCTTTTCTTGGATAAAAGAAGCAGAATTATTTGTACCTTTACCATTTGTCCATTTGTCTGTATGTTGCCAAGTATTAATACCCTGGCAACTTAACACAGTGGTCCTTTGTATATAATATTATGTATATTATATATGCATAATATTTAAACCGATTACTTACTTTGCATCTTTGAATTTGGAAGCAAATCTGTGTGTTGGTGGCTTAGTTAACGCGCAGAACAAAAATAAAGAACATATTGTCCGCTTTCTTTCTTTCTTTTTCCCATTCTGAAATGGGAAAATGAATGAATGAATTTACAATCCAGTACTTATCCATCTGTTCACTCGGACTGTTTTTTCTCTGAGGCTGGCCAGCCATCGCACTATTTTTATGCTCGTTGATTCTTTTGTCAACAGCCACGTTTACATGTTTTACATTAATGCCTTGAACACAGTGATGCAATTGGTGCAGAGCTTTACTTCACCCATTCGCCCGCATGGTATTAGTTGCCAAACCATCAGTTTTGGTGGTCCTTCCCTAATGCATTGAAGGTTAATGACCTCTGTTTTATTCTTGTCACGGAAGTTTTTGTAGTTGTTACAGGGAGCCCGATTTTTGATTCCACAAGATAGTCAAACCCTTTGTGATCCTTCCAGTATAGAAATCATCGGCGTGTTTCTCTTATGATTTCTTCAGAAATCAGGCTTAAGCTCTCACTAGTATCAGTATCTATTCATAAAGCAAAATAGTTTTTAGATAAATTTGTACTGGGGGGCTGTACTGGAAAATAGACATGAATTTCTGGAAAACGTACATGAATTTTCAAATTTCTTCCAGAGGAATGGATAAAATGAGTTGAGGCAGTAGAAACCAGTGTGAATTTTCTTTTTATGATATGAGTAAATATATACTGGAATTTTATGAATATGGAATTGATGTGCTCTACTTCAATCAAGTATTTTGAATGCAACTAAGATGATACAAATGGATATATCAATTTCTTTTGTACACATTTTAAAAAGTGTCAAAATTTCTTTTGTATTCACATTAACTTCAGGGATAATTCTTCATACAACTGTTATCACCAGAAAATATTACGTCATAAAAAATTGGAACACGATATACCAAATGGACTAAAAACTATTAATGATTATAACATCATACATCATGTCAACCCAACTCAAGATGTTTCAGGCCAGGTTTTAAGATTATTTTAGCTTTTTATACACACACACACACACACACACACACACACACACACACACACACACACACACACATCTATTTTAACTTCTCTAAAGAAAATGTTCATGATGTCGAAATGGAAGTTCTTTTTTCATTTACTTGAAACTGACAAAATTTCTAGTTTAGATGATCGTCTCTCTTTGGCTAGTGTAAATTAGAAAAATAACAACTATGGAGAAAACTCCTCTGCGAAGTAAAGCTTCACAATTTCTCAATTTTGGTTATATAATCAGTTTCCATTTATTTATATTGGTATCCAATTGCAATCCCTTCTTTCTCAATTGTTTTGTTTTCTCTGTTATTTTTTATAAAGCATTAATTAAACCTCATCTAAACTATAGCGGGGATGCAATGGGTGAGTCTCCAAGGTATATGAACAGGAAGAGGAAAAGAACCCTATGATATCAGCCCTTTGCTCTGACTGATCAAAAACGGTATGAAACAAGTTGTTATAATATGACAAGGGAGATATACTCCATTTGAATTCCAATTATGTCTTGCTTGTAAGCTATTTAGTGATATGTACATATTTCATTGGAAACGTTAAATTATTTTTTGTCGAATAAATTGCCTAGAGAAACAGGTGCTTGCTGCAAGCACTATAAAAGTCTTTTGTGCATTCTCGCGTACTTTTAACTTTACACTAATACCCTTTTCATGCCTTCATCATTGTAGGTTTTTTGGGAACAGGTCTTTTTGCTGTGACAGACTCGGGCAGTTTGAAAGGTAAGAGGTTTTTTTAACGTACAGAATTTGTCTTTGTTTATCAAATTTTTATTTATGCAGGTATTTATTTTAACATGAACATATGTTCGATTTAATTGTAGTTTTTCCTACCTTTAATACGTTTCAGGACACAAGATTTGCTTTTACTTTAGACTTGAACTGACTGCTTTTGTTGCACAAGGATTCCCAACATTGATGGATACAATAAATAGTGATGGCCATTGAACTCATATTCGTAACCGGCCTAATAAAAAAGGGGGGTGGGGGTAAAAAATGTAAAACGAAATTTTAAAACGTATTTAATAAAAAAACCTATTACATTTTCCAAAACAGACCAACCACTTAGATCGGTACCTCCGCTTTCTCGATCACCCTTCCCATTTATGATTAAGTGTGGTTTGTAATGCTTTAACTGTTAATTTATAGGGCACTAAAGGATGCAAATGAAGCAGTATCATTAGCGCCTGAGTGGCCAAAAGGATATTTCAGGATGGGCAGGGCCTTGAATGGATTAAAAGTAAGAATTTGTGACTTGTCGATGAGATCTCTCTGCTGTGGAAATGAGACAATTATTTTAAATGATATAAATTTCTATATCCCAAATTTTATACACCATACATAAACTCAGTTTGTTTATGTTTTTGTGGGACTGATAGCAGTATTGAGTTTATGCAGTCTGACATTAAACAGAACTATACAAAACAGAGTCGCAGCTGTTATCATTTTGATCGTAGCCCCCTCCCCCCTCCTCCCCCTGCTTTTTATATCCAAGAGATTTGACTTTTGCTTATTTAAAGAGGTCTATGAAGAACAGCCTATATGTTCTTTTTCTTCGTTTAGGGTAGAGAGGACTTTTAGCAGAAACACTTGTTTTACCTTTTGTGCACCCGTGTATTACCTTCCATTTCCCTTTATAATAAAACCACTCACAACCTTTTGGGGATTTGTATTCGCAGTACTTACATTTAACACGAGTGGCTTTTTTTTATGCCAGTCTTGCCCACAGTCGTTCTGTAACTGCAACGTAAGGTTGTAAAAGACAAGCAGTAGATTTTTGGAATTTTAATCTATTATTTGTGCACAGGCAACTTCAATGTACTAATATATATATTTTTGAATCGATCAGAAATTTAACCAGTGTATTTATGATGAGGTAAAACTATTCTTTAGACGGGGATCGCTTTCATGTTTTCAAGTAGTGTAATTCCATTTTGGGGGGTAGGGTATTCTATAACAGTAGACAGTTTGTTTAAGCCTGACTCCTTGCAAACCCCAAACTTCGTTAAACTGTTTAATTGGGTATTTTTCATAACTTTCAGGCACCCCTTACCAGGTAAATAGCCTGCCTGATTTCTAGACCTGTTAATAATTGATTTTTTCAGTAAGGATATTTATTAATTTTTTATCTTGCTTGCTAAATACTATCCCTTTTATTAATTTGGAGAAAATTGTTCAACCATCAGTCCCATTGGAAATCCCCAATTAGTTAAACTGACATTTGTTTCCCAAGAAAAAAGACAACACCACATGTCATAAACGTGTTTGGAAGATAAATAGGACAATAATATTGTAGTAGGGTTGTAGGCCCAAAATCTACCGTGATTTGTTGGACGTCTACAGTGTTATAGCAATACCCCGATCGTGTATTGTCATTAAAAGTATCAAGATTAACCTTTTAAAAATATTTTCCTCTATTTATTTGGCATGAAAGATACATTTAATTTTCCTTGTTGAATTAACGTTATAATGTGGTTTTAGAAGAGAGACGTTAGTTACTTTTTGCAGACTGTTGAAGGAAAGTTATTCAAGTAGACATATAAACAGGAATCATAGTAAAGTAAAGTGTTAAATGACTTTTAAGAACTCTATTATGAGTATAAGATATTAAAGATAAATGTTTGTTAATTTCTTAGACTTTAATTCTTTCTTAAATACATTCAATTCAGGAAATGCGTTTTAATTCGTTGCCTTATCTTTGTGAAAGTATCCAGTTTAGTAGAAAGAGGTAATAGCGTTACCATTATATTATCTCTATCCATGCATACGAACGGATTTAACAAATAAGTTTACACTTTTTTTTTGTTAGCGATATGAAGAAGCTGAGAAAGCGTTTCAAGATGTTTTAAAGTTAGATAGTAATTGTGAGGATGCCCAGTTCGAATTAGCAAGAGTTAGAGTTCAGATATTAATAGTAAGTACTTTTCCTCAATGCGGGATTGTGATAACTGTCATAGGGGAAACGGGGATAATTTCTGTGTTATTCAAGAGCATTCTTGTCTCATTTCTAAAAATATAATAAAGGTATGGTGTATACATGTAAAATAAGTATGTTGGGAACTGGTTTAACGTTTTGAAGCCTGCTAAAAGTTAAGGAATTCTGCTCAAAGCTGAGCAGACTCAGTTGAATGAATGATGAAGAGGTTAATCATTCTAAATATGTTATGCCAGTTCTAATCCTCTTTACAAAATTTAACGGTGAAGCTAATACGTTTGAACTGCATATCAAATTTATAGTGATTTGACATGCAGATGAAAGACAAGAGCGAAAAGGTGGGATTCTGCTGCAGTACACGAAAGAAAAACTGTAGTGAGTTGGGTGAGTCAACCGGACTTGATAGTGAAGCTGCAGTCGTTGCTCACGCTATTCGAGTACACGTGCGTTTGAAAATAACCTGACATGGTTAGGACACTGTGTTGATCGCGATATCGGATTTCTTAACTTTCTTCCAATCCTCATATTTTTCTTGTTTTGTTTTTCCTGGAGAGACCTTTCTTAATTTACTTATGTAGTTGTTTTTGTATGATAAGCTAATAAAGAAGAACCATTTGTCAGTTGTTCAGTTGTTAGAGAACTCTCTTGTTAATGTTACACGTATGTTACACATAGCATAGGATTACACGTGTTCGTTTACCACGTGAGCTCATTCGAGCAAAGACACCTGAGCTCATAAGCTGATTTTTTTGGAGAATGCAGCACCACTTTATACCATAAGGGAACATATATTATATCAATTTTAAAAAATGCAGTGGCCGTCCAAAATGGGTTCCTTATTTTGGTTTCTGGTTATTGCATTGAATTTCCGTTTTGTGCAGACGGTAAATTGGTTTGAGGCAACGCCTATAAACTGGAGAGAATTAAAAGGGGAAAAAATGACGTGGTTTGTTGGTTAGTTGGTTAACAAGGCCCTATATCTTACTTATGTTTGTGTTAAAATGAACAATTGCCCTTTATAGCTCATTACAGCAACTAGAATTCGTTGTGCGTGAATGTCATTGATTGTAATGAGTTAATACTAGTTTTTCTAAAGCGTGGGGAAGTTTAATAATTGGAGTTTTTTCTTTTCGTGAAGAACATGGGTTTCGATCCGCCAGAATCAGCAGAAGCAATAAAAATATTCAACACAGTTCAAGCGGCTTGTGATGCACTTATATCAGGAAAAGGTAGTTGTTTCCTTCTTTTGTCTTTACGGTTACACATGCTTTGAGTTACATGTGTGCCTCCATCCATCTGTGTAGCCAGCCAACTAACCCAAACCATTGCAACCCATGCTCATTCAGTTCACTCTACCTCAACCCATCCCAACCCGTCCCATCCCAACCCGTCCCATCCCATTCCATCTCATCCCATCTCATCCCTTTCCATCTCATTCCATCCCATTCCATCTCATCCCTTTCCATTCAATTTCGTCCCATTCCATCTCATCCCATTTCATCTCATCCCATTCCATTCCATCTCACCCCATTCCATTCCATCTCACCCCATTCCATTCCATCTCACCCCATTCCATTCCATCTCATTCTATTCTATTCTATTCTATTCTATTCTATTCCATTCCATTCCGTCTCATTCCATCCCATTCCATCTCATTCCATCCCATCCCATCCATCCCTTCCATCCACTTTCTATCCATCCATCCTATCCATCCATCCTATCCATCCATCTATCCATCCTATCCATGCATCCATCCCATCCATCTACCCCATCCATCCACCCCATCCATCCACCCCATGATATTTCATCCCTTTCTCTCTCTACCTCTCTACCTATTAATTGATTCGTTCACTCGCCTTGGATTTGATGAATCTAGGCTTCCCTCCAAGAACTCATTCATTTGTTGGTCAGGCCGTTGCTTTTTTCTGCCAGCCCTTCTGTCTTATCAAACATTTTTACGGCCACAATTTGCAATATTTTGCAACGTGTAAACAATGCTTTATATGAAGGAACAATTAAAGAGAATTGTAGACGACTCCTCGTCCAAGCTGGGCAAGAAATTATTAAATGTTGGACCTCCCAAAAAGAAGCTTACTTTTAGAGCAAATAACATGTTAAATGAAGAGTTAATAGTGCCATTGTAGCATTTAATGTATTACTAGATACCTGTACTTTCCGCTTCATATTCGTATACGGTGTGTTCTTAGATATTTAGTTTTGTTTAGATTTTAAGTTTTGTTTTTCTTGCTCGGTTGAAGAACATGCAAATGGTGTTTAGTTGGTTTCTAAACTAGGTTTTTAAGCTAATTGATAAACTGTCAACGCCACTTTTCCGGGTAGTACTAGTGAAACCGCTACTCTCTCTGGACGCTGAACTTGACGACTAACGTTTTTGTTATTCTTTTCTGATTTTTATTGTATATGGAAGGAAATATGCGTTTGAGTCAATAAGCTTGTATTTGAGGCAGCGGTGAGTACTATGAAAAACACATTTTCAAAGCCAATGAAGCAATACCTTTTGTCATGAAAACATGACAAAGTACCAATGTTCAATTTCGGATCTTATTTCTTGTAGTTGTATTGCAGCCCGGGGATGAAGAATTATACTTTTCGGATGATGATAAAAAAACATTGGAGTCTACAAACAATACAAAATCAATAAATACACCATTAACGCAGATTGCCAAAGATACATCTACAAATTCTAGTGAAAACAATTCAAACTATGCAACACATAACGGACATCTTTCCGATTCTGGGAAGTTCTCAAGTACAGGAACAAAAAAAACAGCTAATGGTTTATCGGTTGAAAATACACAGTATGTCTTTGATTATTAGCTATTGTGTTGTCTACGCTAAACTTTTTTATGGTGTGTGCGTGTGTATGTGTATGTCTGTGTATGTGCGTGCGTGTGTCCGTGTGTGTGTCTCTGTGTCTGTCTCTGTGTCTGTCTCTGTGTCTGTCTCTGTGTCTGTGTCTCTGTGTGTGTGTGTAAAAAAATATATAGGCGAAGAGGAACCGGAATTACAGTAAAGTAAATATTTCCATATCCTCCCTATCTGTGTTAAATTATTTTCACAATTTTCTTGGCTTCCATTTATGTTGGGTTTACTTGATATGGACGTGAAAGGGAAGTCGTCGTTCTGTGAGAGATTCGGCCCTGTGTGCATTTTTGGATGATATCTCCACCAACAAGGACTTGGGGGGAGAAACGACGCAGATGACATAGTGAAAAATATGGTTGCCACAATGATCTGGTCAAGAACATGTGGCTAAGATTGTTTTACGTATTGAATCGAATCCAGTTCTGTGCATTGGTATGTTCTTTCTTCATTAAAAGAATTGGTTGGGAGGCCGATTGTCATTTCATAAATACCCTACTACCACGATATAAAAACATACAGCAACTGGCTAGCAAAAATTTAACATGTTTTCTTGTGACTACACAACGTGAGGTAAAAATTTGTAGCAGTATTTTTACGAACTTTCCCACTGTTACTGTGTTGTTGACTGCTATATTTTACGTTCTTGGCACTTTATTTTTTAATCCTACATGACTAGTATTCTTTGATGTTTTTTCTTATTAACGTGATGTGCTAATAACCAGCATTTGCCATGCCATACCCAGTTTTGATTTGAAAAAAAGTTGTAGTCGAAGATTGGCATTTTGTGCTTGACATGGAATTATTGATTAAATTTGCACGCAAAAAACAGGAAACGTGATGGCTAAGAGGAGTATGTGAGGCCCAGTGGCTGGTTGTGCATGTTGAGTATTTGTTTTTGCATGACAGAAAGCCTCGAGTAGTGCATTTACCTGTTGGCAAAAGGCTTGGTCTGTCTCTCTTAATCAGCTGATAAAGATGATATACATACATGACAAATGCCTTAACTGAACCTAACACGTATCCTTAAATCGAAACCAGCAAACTTCCATAGGACAATATAAAATTACTTGCAGTGTTTTAAGTTTCTCTTTGCATGAGAACGAGTCAGCAACAGAATATTCTGTTCCCCCAGCACAGCCCACCGCAAATATAGTATAGATTTGTTGTTTGTACTGTTATTGTTTTTCTTTAATGGTATTATCATTTCCACTTTTTGTCGTAGAACACAAGGACGATATTCTGCCTTGTGGGTAGGTAATGTAGAACCAACACTTGCTACAGAAAAAACACTTTCACAGCTCTTTTCCACATGTGGAAAAGTGACGAGTGTACGAATACTACCTTCTAAATATTGTGCATTTGTAAATTACGCTACAGTAGAATCTGCTGCTGCTGCCTTGGAAAAGCTACAGGTATTTCAAATATATTGTTGTAATTCAATACGTAGAGAATTTTGTCTTGTAACAGAAGAGATTTGTAAAATGGACACAGTGCATTTATTTTATTTTTCTCAACTGACCTATCCCAAGTCAATAAATTAAACATACTAAGTTTATTTACAGTGACAGAATATATAGTTATGTTAATTGCATTACTAACTCTAGGAATTATTCTCATTTTCATTTAGAGTCACTTATTTAGTGCGTGCCATGGTTTAACGTGTGTTACCTTTTGTAGCTGTTGAATTTTTTGGTTTCAGAGCATCGCTGTTATCACACTTAAGCATCAAATAACTTTGCTTCACAATTTTGGGGGAATTCGATCGATAGATAAGAAATAGTGCTTTCTTTCCATTAAACATTCACTAAAAATTTCAAAAATGTTAAAATACTCTGGGATTTTTACATCTACTGTGATAGAGTAGTAGAGGCAAGGAGGCCAGAAATAGTTGTTGTCAACAGGAAGAATGCTGAAACACGAATTATTGTCATGGCTGTGCCAGGGGTCTTGAGAGTGAAGGAGAAGGAGCAAGAGAAGATCGTCAAGTATCAAGATTTAGTTATGGAAGTAAACAGAATATGGAAGAGGAGAGCTATTGTGATTCCTAAAGTGATTGGCGTTCTTGGAGCTATCCGCCGTCTGAGTGACTGAATGGGTGTACTCCGTATCGACCAGAAAAGGCTAAATAATATCCAGCAAACTGCCCTACTAGGATCGGCAAACATCCTAAGAAAGGTGCTGTCTCTCTGAGTCCTGTGGTACTGGACGAATAGCAGCCAAACTACCAGCACAAGCTGAGAGATCTTGATCTACAGAATAATAATAATAATAATAACAATGACTAACGAAATAACTGGATTGTGTGTAACCACTCGATAATAACATGTATAATAACTACGGTTTTATTTATATGCATAACTATGTATATGTGCCTGAAGAGGTCGCAGAGAATGGCTGAAACTTGAGTAGTACAAAATAGTAGTCATTTTTCGTATGTATAGATAGATAGGTAGATAGGTAGATAGATAGATAGATAGATAGATAGATAGATAGATAGATAGATAGATAGATAGATAGATAGATAGATAGATAGATAGATAGATAGATAGATAGAAAAATAGATTTTTTTTATTTGTTTATAACAAACTTGGCAATACCTACATTCCTTGTGCAACTAAACGTTTAACGTATTTTATGATCATCTTGCACACCTGACGGTTACTTACAAAAAACGTTTCTGTTCTACACAAGCCTGACATGCAACAATTTGTAAAAGACTAATTTTTGCACTTGTGGTTCTTTAAAGTGTATTCCTTTGTATATTTTAATTGGTTTGAACAATTACAAAGTTACACATCTAGTAGCTTGTTATCGTTTAGCCAGGCTCGAAGGTCGTCGACCACAATTCTTTTATCATATCTGATTCCTGTCACCAACTAAGAGCTTGTTGTGCGCTTTGGACATCACTACGGACACAGTTCGAGTTATTTGGGAGACCTATTTTTTGCAGATTATTGGTTTAGTGATCATATCCTGAACTGATGCAATTGAGAGGAATCTACTGCCTTGTTTTTGAATCTAACCAGTGGCCTTTGATGATTCGTTTGGATTAAATTGACGAAGTGGTTGGCTTGTTCTTTCCTAGCGCAGGCCTCAATGAGATGGTGCACATAGATCAGCTGATGTAGAATCGAATAAATTTACAAACAAAACAGAAGAGTCAATGATGATTGGGGCCACAGTTTGACTAAGTAATTGTTTACAATTGCTGTAATCAGTGAAAATATGTTATTTGTCACCGTTAAGATTTCGCTTTGTTTTGCAGATTTTGTAAAACTGGTATCTTAGGTATAAAAATCACATTAAATTTAACGGGTTAAATGTTTCAGTTGTCGTATTTGTTACTGGTGTGTAATATAGCGTTATCGTACTTTTGTTCAGACTATAATCTCTAAATTACATCAGAACCAGAATATTTTACTGTTCTGTAATTGTATTGTAAAAGAAGTTAAATGGGAGCATGTTCCATTTATAGAAAGGATATTAATGTTTTTTTCCAGAGTTGTTTGATGTACTTCAGATTTGGTAAATCTTTTCGTAACCTTACAAAAGTGAGGACTAACAAATGTGGATGTGATTTTTCCCGTTAGTTGTAATGAAGAATTTGTTGAGAAGTGTTGGTTGGCACTTTTCGTCTCTGTAGGAGTGAACCTGTCACGAGCATTAAGTAGACCAGATATTATCTTTTGGAATGTATTACCCTTCTTACCCTAAGAGTGCTTTGGTAGCATATTTATATAGGTTGCTGTATGGATAATGCGTATGCTACATGTTAACTGATGTTGGTTTTAAGTGGAACATGGTGTTCACCAGGACTCGTAGTTAGGCCTTTTCTTGTTTTTTTCATTGATCCAGCTTCTTACTGGGAAGACGTTGTGTGGGACTAGTATGGTTGTTATTACTAATAATTCACTAGGCACCACTAAAAAGATAAACAAGTGAATTGTAATAACAAGTGACTTGTAGTCAATAAGACATCCTGTATCTCCAGTATTGCCAGTTATTTGAGTGCACCTTAATAAGGAGTTATTATTGTATTTAAGCCTATCCTTTTGATATTCGAAAATATGAAACCAAAGGCAGTATTCTTCACCATGTGAAACGACGAACGTGGCAGAAGGACTTGACCAAAATTCAATGTTTCAACGGTTGGGAAACTGGTCTCTGATTACGTTTGTCTCTCTGTCTGTCTGTCTATTTATTTATTTAATTACTTATTTATTTAATTAATTAATTATTTGTTTATTTATTTAGTTAGTTTTCTTTCTCATTTTCTTCTTTCTTTCGTCATTTTGATCATTCTTCTTTATCAATTCTTCAGATGTGCCATTTGTTGTTCTTATCCTAGTTCGGTATATGACTTATGGTCTATGTATATGTAAGGTATATGTCATAGCTACTTTTCTGGTTAGCTCTTCTGTGACCCATTTTCTTCTTGAACTCCAAGGTATTATTTCCTTTGGTATCTGGTTTTACACTTTCTCAAGGTTTTACACCTGTGTAGTACAAGTCCATGTTCTTTTTCGGCTATTTTTGTAGGAACCTTCCTGTCACGAAGCCGAACTGCATTCTTTTGATGTTGACATTCCCACCGAAACTTAATCTAGATTTTTTCCCTAGACTTCCATGACATGTTCTAACAGCTTAGTGACCGTGTTTTTTCCACACATTTGGATATCCTTTTCGCTTGTACATAATCTATCAAATGTATGATAGATATATAAATGAATTTTTTTGTATGTAACGTACGATATCGACATAGGTCTTTAGTGGTTTATGTAAAAACTTATATAAATATTTGTTCATTTTAGGGCGCAAGGTTCTGTGACCAAAACCTTCTCTTACGATATCCCAACAATCAGCCACCACCATTTTCATTGACAAAACAAACTCAAAATATAACAAATGGACAGCGGCAACTATTAACAACAAAAATCAATACACCAGCGGTTGGAGTGACGTTGTCATCAAAAAGGTACGGTAGTAATATAATGACTGTTGTGTGATATGTGTGTATAATCAATAATGTAAAAAGGGAAAGAACTTGACAAATACCTGTTACGTAACTGACGTTATTTTCGTATTATCCAAATTATGTTCTGGGGCATATTAGGCTGGTCGTGAGCCAGACTGCTAAAAGAGCGTTCCATGTCATTTTATGGTTTTATGATGAGGGCAGAGAAACAAAGCAACTTAAGTTTACAGGTACAGCGTAGCTTTTTGGCAAACATTTGTATTAGCACATTTTAACATGAGATATTATGCTGTGTATATAGTAATAAAGTCGCATCTGTCTGAGGTGTTACTCTTTGTGAGTACACTGGAAACAGTATAGAGCCTTTTGTTAATTTTGGTATTTTTTAACCATACCGTAACATTTTTTCTTTTCACGCTCTGCATCGTGTACATATTTTACATTTTTATTCGCCAATTACGAACTTAAACATAAAATTAGTTTACAGTAGCGTAATAATGGATTTCTATTTCTTTTTTGCTTTTTTAGCATGCAAAAAGCACTTCTAGACAGCAAAGTAACAGGGCCCGTAAATGGTAACGAGTGCTATTTTTGGAGAACGACAGGATGCGTTTTCAATGATAGATGTAGATACGACCATTTTCCCGATAGCAAAGGAGTGGACTTAAATAAAGTGAAAGCAAAGTATGGCAAAGGAGGAATATGAATGACTTACCCCCAGGACCATTTTATACATAGATCCTTTAAGAGATTGATTTCCTATTCCAAAGTATGTCAAATTGAATTGATATCAAGATAAAATCTTTATTATTGCTTGGCCTAGGATGGCAGTAAACCGCGTTTTCAGAATATTTCAAAATACTTTTTACTGTGCAGATTTATGATATACAACTTTTTCCAGGAGCTGTTTCATTTAGAAAGAAGCTCTGCTTAAAGTAATTAAGCTTCCATTTCGTTTGGTTGGGGGAATTGGTTGTCAAGCTAAATAACAACGTCTTTTCCATGAAAGTTTTCCCACCCCATCTGTTGCAACACTGGAAATATTTCAATACCATTGACAGTCTATTTTCAGTGTAATAGAGCTGTTAATCTCATTATTTTCCACACCCAACTAGTTTTTGTTTTGGGTCTGTCTGAAGTTCCCTTCTGTACACACTGATTTTTACGGCAACCACATTGACCATTACTGTGAACCAAGTCGACCTGAAGGCTGCAGTTCTTCTGGATTGGGCTTAAAGGATCCGTTGTTATTTGAGATTAATGTAGAGGGTACTTCACGTGGAATCTGTCAGTTGGTGAGCCTTCCCTATTTATCTCGGAGTGCTTTAATCAAGATCTTAAATTAAGTCTCCACACAATTTTGGCCGCCTCCTATGTGTTAGTTTAATTGCACCTGATGGTTTTCTGTGGATCCCCGTCCCTTTCTGATTTTTCACCCGTGTGTTATATCTTGGCTCTACTATGAAGGCTGTAAAACCATGCAATGTTACCCATGCTTTAGTGTCGTTGGTAAAATGTATTTTAACAGAAAAGGGTAGCCATACCTGTTCCCTATAAAAGTTGCCATCAAAAATTTCATTATTTATACATCTACCCAGATATTCTCGAGTGGTCTTGCCATCCTTGACCTTGCATTACATCATTTATTCGTTTGAGAGTTGTAACTGCTCTGAGTTGACGATATATACCATCATCATAAACAGTTGTGCAATGGACCAATGCAGGAATGGATAAAAATATAGAGATATTACATATAGACGTTTGTATTGAAATGGAATTTTCTTTGTGGTGTATTTGAATAGGAATTGGAGATAATAAATGGCAGGAATACGAAATCAATACTTATTATGCAGTTATCATACATCAAAATCATATGCCCATGCTCTTGAAATATTTTTTTTGTAACATACAGGAAGTTAAAGCAGCTTTTTTTTTCTTACCCTTGGTTCATCCACCACCTGTTTCTTGTGAAGCTGACGCGAAACTTTTCCTCTCACACTCTGTCAGTTATTACATTTATGAGATTCAATTGAGTATTTTCCTCGATGAGTCGGTTTGTCTTTATCCTCATTCTTGGGAGACCAATTATTTTCTTGCACTCGGGTTGTCAAAGAAAAGTAGTTAATTTGCTGATTCCCAATCATGAACAAGCCAAGGCTAGAAGACGGTGCCTGCTGACTTCGGAGATTCGCGTTAACAGACGACACAGCCGTAGGTTAGTGGTACTGTATGATCTTTCAAGGATACACTATAAATAGGACAGCCCATCATGGGAAACGTGCAATACGGTTTAATCCTTGGGTGATGACCTGATTACCATGATTCAGGACCCTTTAACAGAATTGTTCTTGAAAACCTTTGTCTCAGGAGACTTCTTTGGTGCAGATTTTGTCACTGTTCTGAAAGAGTAAAGAGAATTCCAGACTTCACCAATTTTTGAATTGATCGCACTCGTACTGTGTACCCCAAGATATTTGAAAAAGCTGACTACATTTACCATCAAATGTGTATAGATTCTCATTAGATTTGGGAGATGTACAAATTCATTTTTGCAACTTTCATAAACAGTCCTATGGGTTTTCATGCGATTTCCATTCGTAATCAGAGACCGGGGGTTTTCTTTATCGAATCTCCAAGGAGATTGAAATAATTGGTACAGTTTAGAAAAGGAAGAATTCTGGCAGGATGTTTACTGCGGCGGCTAATAAGAGTGAAGTAGCCAGCTCTGTTAAGAGAAGTTCACAGAGCATGATGTAGACACATGGTGAAGAGAAAAAGAGCGCAAGGATCTGCTTGAAGCATGCCAATGTTTATAGGAAAGCTATCTGTCCTGTTTTGATCACTTATGCAGGTGTCTAGTTAAATAATCCTTATAGCGTTGACAGCAACTTCAGAATTCAAAACAATTTATCTCTGTCAGTCCTCGCAATTTCGTTACGAAAATCGATGAAAACTATGACTGTCGCTTTGCTTAAGTTTTGCAGCACCTCTACAATTCAATGGAAGGCAAGAATATGAGCTGCTTTGGGGTTAGAATTGAAGCATCAAATTAAGCCATCCCGAAACGAAAGAATATAGCCACCTGTGTACAAGAAATGACCAGGTGATTAGAAAACAAAAACAAGATATTTGGGATTTAAAACCATTGTTGCTTTTGGAATAATGCTCAGGAGATTTTAAGAGGAGTTGTTGGAACAGAAGTGATCCACAAACTGAATAGAAAGAAATGATTGGAAAACAATAAAAAGGAAAAGCAATTTTATTTGGACATATATGAAACTTGAAATTAATAGTTGGCATAGTATTTATTCAATTAGTACACATTTTTTCCTCTTTTTTTTTGTTTTGGGAGGGTTTTTGTTTTAAGGCCTGACATAGTTTCGTGCCATGCTGTTTTAACCAAAAGAACGCTTTTCACCAGAGAACTATTAAAAAGGCCAGTAAGAATGAGTATGTTGCCTGTCAGCGTTTGCGCGCTCTCTCGTTTTACGGAAAGTTACGAACTTTGAATTGATGTGGCAGCTGGGGAAATATGCCATCCCTTTTCTGTAACCAGAGTTAAAAGAAGAGAAAAGTTTGACATTATCATGAATTATATAAACTCAAGTGCTAAGCGACCCAAAGAACAACATTCGGGTGGAAGAGGGATGTATTGTTGTGTTCCCTTATGTGGTAGTTCGTACTATAACAGCAATAAAGAGAAAACAAATGCAGGACTGTTTTCCTTCCCTAACAAAGAAAAAAACCCCAAAAATTTACAAAGCCTGGGTGAAAGAAATCAGCAAGTTTATGGTTTGATTTTTCTGCTTTGGGAGCTGCGTTGCCAGAAATCTGTCGAGTTCTTCGATACTGACCGTGCATTGCCAAGCCTTGTGTTAATATCAATGGCAGTTTCCGCGGCTGCCTCCCATGGTTTGAATTTACTTAAAGTGATTTGCTTAATCCAATCATTTGTGCTCCAGATACTATTGATCTGTTATTCGTGATTAGGTATAGTCATCACTTGTTTTACTGGCCCTAATTATATTCATAATTGGTGATTATTAGTAATAGCTAAGTGGTTAAATCAACGGCTTGCCATGCAAGAAGTTCTGGTTACAGCCTCAAGCCACGTCCCTGGAACGACTGCGCCTAATTCGTTTCTCTCTCTCTCTCTCTCTCTCTCTCTCTCTCTCTCTCTCTCTCTCTCTCTCTTTCCCCTTCTTTCTTTTCCTAACTTACTTCACTCATACACATTACCTTCATCTGAA
>RDPX01000168.1:1663414-1713498 GCA_003991215.1 Morbakka virulenta | reverse complement strand
CCATGCTTACAGAAGTTTATGGACCCCGACTGTGAATGAAATTTTGGAAACTCAAAGACAACCAGACAACCCAACGGATAAATATGCTGTTTGTGTATTAAAAGATGCCAGAGTTGTTGGACATTTGAAAAAAGGCTGTAACGGACGTTTTGCAAAAACAATTTTCTATTTTTTAAGGAGTGATGCCTATGCCAAGTGCTCTGTACGAATTTCAGGGAAACCAGTGAACCTTGGAGATGGTGAGGGTATTCAAGTTCCGTGTGTGCTACAATTTGAGGGACAGATTAGATTCATTGATACATTAAAAAAGAATCTTTGATGAAATGATTCAATATTGCCGGATATTATTGTCCTTTTTTCTTTTCACATCAGTTAGTACAGTACAGTCGACCGGACACAACAGTAACACAACACATGCCTGGCCATCATAACACCTTAACACTTTAATTAGACTGACAGATTAAGGTTAACGTATGTTTTCTATCTGTTTTAACCACACGCGATCACAGTTAGTTTTCTCAAAAGTTCGTTGTACAGAGGGTCTTTGTGATGAAGGGACCAGAACTTTGGTTCGTAATAACGAAAGTTCGTTATACTGAGGGTTTGTTATACAGGGAGTATTTTCAGTAGTATTTACTTTCCAGAATCCAAGGGACCGGACTTTTAGTTCGTAATAGCGGAAAGTTCTTTATAAGCGGGGTTCGTTATAGCGAGATTCCACTGTATCACCTTTTCAAATCAAACCAAAGTCTACCTATGATTCTATATTTGTTCTCTTGTTTGATGTAGTGACTGAAGGGTACTTTCTCCTTTATTTGTTAACTGCAGAAACGTAATCGCTGCAGACCTCAACTTTGAAAACTGCCTTTTCCAGTGTGCTGTAAAAAATATAAGAAAAATGGCGCTAGGCTAGGGGGTTTGTCAATAGTCAGAGCATAATAAAGTTTATTACGCAACAGAGGATGTTGCAATCTCCTCTGTGGTTCAAGCCAACATTTGGCCGAGGTTTTTTTGTGATTCTTATGAACCTGTTTGCTATCTTCCGACAGAGTTTGAGTTTGAAAAACTTTTTAAATGTACAAAATCTGTTCTTCTAAAAAGTTTTTGTCTGCTTAGGAGAGACTCCCTCACGAAAATGATGTTAAAATTTTTATCTGAATATGACTTGAGAAAAGGAGTAAACAGAAAACTAAAGAAAAAAGGTTAGCAGAACCTGTAAATAACTAAAAAAACCCACGCCGGTTCACGATCATTCATAAATCTGAAATTACCAGCAACAATAACAGAAAAGGACAAATCTGCATTGGCTGCAAGTTGTTGTGTGGATCCATTTATTTTTTAATTAACACCAGAAAATGCAATTACCGTATTTGATCTATTGGCAATGTCTTGCTTGGCTGAAACTGGATGGCAGGAAAAAGATACAAAGTTTTTAGCCTATTATTCAGCTTCTGAATCAACAAATCAAGGAAACATAGGCTAGCTATTACCAACAACTCCTGTGGTGAAATATGATAGATAAAAAACTGAATGAAGCAGTTGCTGGAAATAATTCAAAGGTTTAGGTGTACCATTCCAAACGGAAAAGCAGTCATCTCTAGCGTCAAAAGGAGAGAAGTATACTAAATTCCGTTGCGTTCTGAACAAAAGTATCGATTTTGCCAGTATCAATGAATCTGTTCGACATGGAATTATTTCAAACAACAAGAATGACATGTTGACAAATTGCAGAAAAAATGGCTTAGTGTCATCATGACATATTGTTCAATAATGAATGTTTGCAAAATGGTATTATACCTAGAGGCTCTTTATTGAAATTCCACAATATTATACCGAACTTTGCTACGTCAGACATTCTACACAAATGTCCAAGATAATTGATGCAAAAGAGGATGCCACAGAAAGCGTATTCAAGATCTCACAAAAGAACTTAACGATAAACTCGAATCCGTCAATGAAAAATGTTTCCACGATAAAAGGTCACATCACCAACCGCAAAGAAACCTTGTGTAGGAATTTGAAGGATAAGCGAAAATCAAAATACAAACGAGTATTAGTTAAAAAATCAATGAATGAACTTTTCTGTTTCACATTCCATCTCGAAACATGTCAAAAGAAATAAACATGAACAGTTGTGTAATATTACAGACTGGGTTAAACATTCAATACCAAAATTGACAGGAACCTTGTTTAATCATAGAGCAAAGGACCTGCCTTTTTTTTTCCACCCCAAAATGTTAAATGGCTGCAGTTTCTTTAAAGATTTTGACAGTTTCAAACAAAAGTTCCATTCAGTAGAATACCATTATAAATCTCCCTCACAACCTTTGAATAATTTGTCAAAAACTTCAATTTAACTACTGTATGTTAAAACATCTTCCAGTTTTGTTGCTCCAGGAAGTGAATTTCCTAAAATAGAAAAATTTTAAAGCAGAGTTGAAAACAACATTTTTTCAAATGTACAGTGGCGGAGAACGTCAAACAATACCACCAATCTTAAGGAAAAAGCACTGGAAGCAAAGGAAAAAGAACAAATGTGAACAAGTCAGACAACGACATTATAGTACGCATTCAGGGCAAAAGAGCAAGCAAACGTTTTCTTTTGGTTGATAAAACCACTAAGAGATCAAAGGCCCTGGACCAAATAACTACACCTAAAGAGACCATAATCCAACTTTACAAACACAAATTTGCTAAATAAACAGGTTTTGTCCATGGAAACAGAAGTTCTTGTTTATTTTTCCATCCTGTGTTTCATATATATCATCTTTGCAGCACAGGAACAATTTTGCCAACAGGATCAACGAGAGCCAAAAGGTACCAAGAACAAATCTCTCCTCTGTGCTGCTTGTGTGGATTGAAACATGGAGATGCCATGCACATTGCAGCTGGGTGCAAAGTACTGGCTGATGGCCAGTATATTGCCAGACACGATCAAAGTGCACACAGAATGGATTGGGAGTTGTGCTGAAGGTTTGGAGTTGGGGTAGGAGAGAACTGGTTCGAGCACACCCCAGAGAATGTGATGCCAGTGGGCGATGGCAATGTTGTGCTGCACTGAAACACAGTTTTGTCAACGGATCGCTGAATTAAGCATAACAAGCCAGACATCTCCATCCATGATAAGCGTGAGAGAACCTTGACGCTCACTGATGTTGCAGTGCCAATGATTGTTCGAGTTGTGGTCAAAGAAGGGGAGAAGCGAGAGAGGTATTCAACTCTACAAGAGGAGCTTGAGCGCATGTACCAAGCAAAAGTGACCATTGTGCCCGTGATAGTTGGGAGCCATGGGAACATGACCACCTGGACTATTCGAAACATTCGAAACATTGCAGATCCCTAATATCGCTGCAAGTGCTCAGATTTCAGCACTTTTGGACACCGCATTATCTTATGCCGTGTTCTGCGCCTCTGAGGTCATAAATATGAGAGAAGAATCTGTTTTGTGATATTACTCACTCATCTGATGTTGATTAAATGCTCAAAATTGCAGCTTTTAGATACATTCTAAGTGTTACGGTTAAGTGGTAATTAACAACGCTGTTTCTATGGAGGCAAGTATACATATTCGACTAAGTCGACTAAGGATATGTAACATTGCCATTATGTCCTTCCTTCTTTCTGTGCGAGTATGCTTGAGCTGCTCGTTTTTCATGGGTTTGTTTTCAGCATTCCTTCACTGAATCGATCGTCTCTTTTATTTTCCTTTTATCAACAAATTGACCCCTTACTCCTGAAGGTCTTTACTTGTCATAGAGGTGAGATTTAGGTCTTTGCCTGGAACCCTCTTACTCTGTAAAAGGCTGAAGATTATCAATCAACAACACTGCCATTTCTTGAAAATTATGGCGTTTGGGCCATAATTTCTAATTTTGCTTCAGCAAGTGAGACTGAAATATTGCTTTGTCTTCTTTTTAGCTTTTTCGTTTACAATAGGTCGCTACTTTTAATGAGTCTCGGCTATGTTGATCTGATATTGCCATTTTCTACATGTATCTGCTTTACCTTTGTCTGTTTATGCAAACTCTCCATCGGATTTTAGATCTTTCGCTTGGTCGATTCCAGCAATGTTCATCTCCATTATTCCTCTGCCTACATGGTCTTCTTTATTTCTTCTTAAGAGGTATCCATACCATCTTAATCTTCCTTCTTTTATCTTCTTTAACAGTTCTATCACTTCTGTTACTCCTCTTTTGTGTCCATTTTTTATTTTATCCCGGTTTGTAACTCGTAACATGCATCTGAACATTTCCATCTCTGCTACATCAAATCTTTTCTTCTGTTTTACTTTATGTTGGAGCTTCTAAACAATGTGTTAAAGCAGGTCGAACTACTGATCTATGCACTTTTCCTTTAAGCACCATAGGAATTCTTTGGTCACAAATTACACCCAATACTTAAAAAAATTATTTCACTGTTCATTTCTCCATTTGCTTCTACCATTGATCTAAGGTATTTGAAATTCTCTATATTAAACTTTTATGTATAATCCTTCTAATTCAATGCTATCTTGCAGATCACATTTTTTGTGTCATAAAATACTCTGTCTTCTTTCAACTTATTCTCATGTCTCTGCTTTCTAGTACTCCTTTCCATCCCTCTATTTTGCCTTGTAGGTTTCAGTGTGTCATTTACTGCTAGGTCATAAAAAATAATTTAAAGAATAAAACATAAATCTAGGATCTTGGACTTCTGCAGTGCCAGCTAACTGGTATCTACAGTGTTCCAGGCTTCTCCAACTTATCTACTGCCCCTGAATGTTCTTAAATAAGGTCCTTCAGAGCTTGTTTGTGGTTCTTTTTTTGTGTTGGTTCTTGACTAGTGAAATTACCCTCTTTCCCTCTTCCCCACCCCCCTTTTCCTTGCTCACTGTGAGTTGTTTAGTGTGTTTAGCACAGAAAACAAATGCTTGGCTTGGCTTCTTGTGCTTTCATTTGTTCCGGATCATTATTAGAAACCCTTCATCAATGGTAATGAAAAGTTACCTTATGTGAATGCTGGCTACAAAAGTACTTCTCTCAGGGTAATAGGTTAGGTCTTTATAAATCTGTAATACAAACAAGAATGGAATTATTTCCTGCACCTGAATCATAAAAAGAGAATCCAACATCATGCCTCCAACCCAATTGACCTGTGCATTCTAAAACCCTTGGGATCATTTTACATTTTTAAGCTGCATCATGTTGCCATTGTTAATCCAACCAGGAGTTTTCGTCTCTTGTATCTTACTGTTGTTTGTGTTACTTGTTCTTCAACAATCCTTCAACCAGTCTCTGCTCAAGTTCCTAAATGGAAGGCTCTCAATTATGTCACAGGTTTCTTTCCTTGATTTGTTGCTCTCTCCAATTTTCTTCCTTGTTGTTTCCCTGGTGATTATAATCTTGCTCTGTTCAAGGTTCTTAACAACAGATATCTTGCACCTAAGTCATCCACTTGGCCTCTATTAACTTTGGCCTCCTTTTCTGTAGCTCTTAAACTTTCCGTGTGCTAGAACCTTGCATGTCATTTAGTTTCAAAAAATGGAAAAGTAAGAGTGAACAATCAGCCTGACCAAAGCTCAAGATGTTTATCAGATCAAGTATCAAACAAAATACTACATGTGTGTTAAAAAGTAATACTATGTTGTTGCTTCCATGCACTCTCGTAAGCTCTTTTGTCCATTTATTTCATACAACCCATTTGTTGTCTTTTATTCTTTGTTCTATGTATGACAGCAATTTTGTACCTGTCTAATAAAAAGTGTTATCAAATGGTTATGCTGGTATATTTGCCACTGTTTACCAGGATAAACATGAGAAGAATTTGTGTATTTATTGGTTATTATCTGCCAAATTTCAGGCAAGGAAGGAATAGTGTGTGAGAAAAATGCTTGATAACAAAAAATACCTGTAAAATATCAGGTGTATTTCAACAGATTGCATGGAAGTGCTTGTTTTCCTTCTCAACAGCCATTTTATATCTGGAGATGGTGTTACTTAGTAATGTCATCTCCAGATAATACAGAGAAAAAAAGGAAAGTAATAGTCACTTGGCAGAAACAATTCAAATCACCACCATGTACTAGCTCACATGGCCAGATTACCAGACAACAGGCCTATGGCTGTTTACTAAAAATGACCCAGTCATATGAGCCAAATAACAATCCACTATTTATTATTCTAATGTAAAAAAGCAAAAAATATGTGTGTAACTAACCTGAAACAAACCAGTATCAATGGTTACCATTGGTACATACTCAATCACCTGAGCTATAGATATCCATTTTTGATCCAAACATTTTTGCAACCATTTTTCAACAAACTGCCATTTTTCCCCTGCCTCTATTGTTAGGCATGTCATCCCAAAAATCCATATATAACTATGCCTCTTATAGTGCAGTGACCAGTGAAATTGTAAAAATAATATTAGTTGATCTGACCTTGGAAGGGAACTTGTCATTCTGTAGGATGCCTTTCCTGGTACCTCCTTAATTCCTTGCTACACCTTACATTGATTCAAATGTCCACACTATACAAATAAACCACACCAGTTCCTAATATAGCAATGTAGCATAGTGTCAGGCATGTATATATATAAAAACAGTAATAGATCATAAGAAATGTATACTGAATATTATGTGAGAAAATACATGGCTTTGATATTCCAAGTTTCAAGTCTAATAATTTTGAAAAGGGCCATATTGTTTTCAATAGAAAGTGTATCTGTACAAGAAAAATCTAAATTTCAGAGAAAATGCATATTACACTGTGTGAAAATGTCATCTTAATTAATGTATTTTATTCCAGGAACACTGATGGAAAATTGAGTAATATCATTAAAATTCTAGGTGAGTTCCCCCGAAGACCATGCTTGGTCTCATTCAAGCATGAAATACCAGTTTGAGGACTGGCGGGGTATAGTATTTCTCTCACAGGCAGGTGAAGCGCTCTTTAGCCTTGGATGGCAATCACCTAGAGATGGTGTCTCAATAAAAACACTGGTCCCCATTACCTTAATGGGTTGGTGTCAGGAAGGGCATCCGGCCTATAACAACACTGCCTCCTCATACCATGAAATGACATCCAAAGATATCCGGGCTAACTGCGTAAACGAGACTGGAACTAATTTAAGTGAAGGTGTCATGCACGGTAGGACCTTTGCTCAATGTAGGCAAAATCAGACCGTTATCAAGCTACTACATCAACCGAAGGAAGTGATGACAAGCTTCAGACTCTGTAGTCTGAATGTGGGAAGTTTGAGAGGTAGATCTGGTGAAGTAGCAGAGTTTCTTGAGCGAAGACACATTGATTTGTGCTGCATCCAAGAAACACGATGGAGAGGGAAATCTGTAAGAATGATAGAAGGGAAAAAGGCAACATACAAGCTGTTTTGGATTGGTAATGGAAAAGGCACAGGTGGTGTAGGTATCTTTGTTGCAGAGAAATGGATAGACAAGGTGATTGATGTCAAACGCATAAATGATCGAATTATGCTGATTAAACTGATGATAGGTGAGACAATCTTCACAGCAATATCAGTGTATGCACCACAATGTGGCTTAAGTGAAGAAGTCAAGGATGAATTCTATGACAGTCTCATTGCAGTCACTGGTAAGCTGGCAGAGAAAGAAATTGTTGCTATTGCAGGTGATCTAAATGGCCATGTTGGAAGAACAGCATCTGGGTTTGAGGGAGTCCATGGAGGAAATGGATATGGTGACCGAAATAAGGAGGGTGAAAGAATTCTAGAGTTTGGACTTGCCATGGACATGTTGGTGGCGAATACTATTTTTAAGAAAAGGGATAGCCATCTGGTAACCTATGAGTCTGGGACAGCTATGACTCAAGTGGACTACATTTTGGTAAAGACAAAAGACAGGAAGTATTTGCAAGATGTAAAAGTGATACCCGGTGAAGAATTTGTGACCCAGCATAAGCCAGTAATTTGTGACTTCAGGATTAAGAAAGTACATAAAGTGAAAAGAAAGTATATCCCAAGGAGAAAGGTGTGGAGACTAAATGATGGACAAGTAAAGCAGGCCTTTGAAGATCAAGTGAATGGAATTGTGGGAGCTAGTCCAGGAAAAGACCTACGAAGTGTAGAAGAGCAATGGGAGAAGATCAAGGATACACTTTTAAAAGCCACAGACCAAGTCTGTGGCTGGACAAAAGGGCCTCCACGTCATAGAGTGACATGGTGGTGGAATACTTCTGTTGAAAATTATGTGAAAGAGAAGAGAAGGCTGTGGAGTCAATGGAAAAAGGGGTTAGTTAACAAAGAAAGGTATCTGGAGGCCAAGAGAGTAGCTAGGCAAGCAATCTACAAAGCAAAGATGGATGCCGAGAAAAGAAGGTTTCCAGACATAATGTGTAGAGATGACCAGAAGAATGAAGTATTCAAGATAGCTAAGCAGATGATCAAGACTAATCAGGATATCATTGGAGAAAAGTGTATCAGGAATGATGATGGAGAACTTGCAACAAGTGAACTTGAAAAGAAGAATGCCTGGAAGTGCTATTATGAGAGATTGTTGAACACAGAGTTTTCTTGGGATAGAGAAAATCTTGGAGAGGTAGAAACAGTATCTGGACCAGCCATTTTTATTGAGAAAGAAATGGTGAGGGAAGCTGTAAAGAAAATGAAGAAAGGCAAAGCAGCTGGCCATTCAGGAATTGTGGCAGAGATGGTCAAAGCTGCAGGTGAAAGAAGTATAGAGATGATCACTGATCTAACAAATCAGATCATAAGAGATGGTGTCATTCCTGAGGACTGGGAAATAAGTACAATTATCAATTGTTACAAAGGAAAAGGAGAAGCTCTAGAAAGAGATAATTACAGAGGATTAAAGTTAATGGACCAAGTCCTGAAAGTTGTTGAAAGAGTTATGGAAAAACAAATTAGAATTGAAATAAACATTGATGACATGCAATTTGGTTTTATGCCTGGACGAGGAACTATTGATGCCATTTTTATCCTTAGACAAATGCAAGAGAAGTACCTTGGGAAAAACAAGAAGCTGTACTTTGCCTTTGTGGATTTGGAAAAAGCCTTTGACAGAGTGCCAAGAGAAGTTGTTTGGTGGGCTTTACGGAAACTAGGAGTAAGTGAATGGCTGATTAAGGTTGTTCAGGCAATGTACAGAAATGCTAAAAGTCGGGTAAGGGTCAACAGTTCCTATACTGAGAGTTTTGGTGTGGGTGTTGGAGTTCATCAGGGATCTGTAATAAGTCCACTGCTTTTTATTTGTGTTTTGGAAGCACTGTCAAGAGAGTTTCGAAAGGGTTGCCCAGAGGAATTGCTATATGCAGATGACCTGGTTCTCTCCTGTGAGACATTGGATGGTCTACTTGCTAAGTTAGAGACTTGGAAGAAGGGTTTGGAAGGTAAAGGTTTGAGAGTGAACATGGGCAAGACAAAAGTGATGGTCAGTGGTTGCAATTTAGGAAAGCCATTGGAGAAAGGAAAGTTTCCCTGTTCAGTCTGTGGGAAGGGAGTTGGGAGCAACTCAATCTATTGTGGTACTTGCAAGCACTGGGTACATAAACGGTGCAGTGGAATAAAGGGCAAACTGACAGAAACTAACCGTTTTAGCTGCAAGAGGTGCAAAGAAGGAGAGGCAACCTGTGACTTAGACCTACATAAAGTGCATTTGGAGGATGAGGATATTGAGGTTGTCCAGAAGTTTTGCTACCTTGGTGACACCCTTGGAGCCAAGGGGGGAGCTGGTGCAAGTGTTACAGCAAGGGTTAACAGTGGATGGAGTAAGTTCAGGGAGCTGATGGCATTGTTAACCAGCAGAGCTCTGCCATTACCTACTAAAGGTAGAGTCTACCAGGCATGTGTACGTAGCACAATGATGTATGGCAGTGAAACTTGGCCAGTGAAAGCTGAAGATGTCAGCCGCATGGAGCGGAATGACATGAGAATGATAAGATAGATGTGCAACGTAAGTCTAAAGGACAGGCTCAGTTCTAATGAACTCAGAAGGAGATTGAATCTGGACAGTATTGGCAGCTGTATGCAGAATAGGAGGCTTCGTTGGTTTGGTCATGTGGAGAGAATGGACAAGAATGCTTGGACAAGTAGATGCAGAACAATCAAGGTGACAGGAACCACTGGCAGAGGAAGACCAAAGAAAACATTGGAGGAAGTGATAAGGATGGATCTGAAACAAAAAGGTGTCAGAAGAGACCTAGTGAAGGATAGGATAACTTGGAAGTCAATTTCAAGAAATCGTCCAACACATGCTAGCATGTAAACCGGACGTTAAACCGAACATGATGATGATGATCATGATGATGAGTTCTAATTATTGAAAAGGATCCATGATTATTTTTGTGTGTCAAAAACAAAATGACAAGTATTATATTAATTTTTAGGCCAATTGATGCTATATAAACCTTTGTTAGGAGCATTGCCTGGACTTATTAATATTCCCTATGGTAGTTATACAAAATCAATCATTGGTCCTCATTCATACTCTCACCCACATCTTCAGAATGGTCACTTCAAAGTACCTCATCACAATTGCTGACATTAATACTGAAATAGTAATAATACTGAAAAGCTTTAATGAAAAAACAATAAAAGAACAAATATGTTGTCCATACCATTATATTCCAAATCACATCTGTCCATAGTGTTTAATCCTACATTACCATGTTCTCAAAAATAAAACATTCAGCATGAGTTCTTTGTACATAAATTTTTTATGTATTTTGATGGCTATTATAAACCACACAAATCAAATGGGTTAAGTATCCAAAAACAATACCAAATCAAACTCCAATGGTACCCAAAAATAACTGATACCACACCTCTATTATATCATAAATAGTAAAAAAGTACCTAAGACATAGCTAGATTAGTCAAGCACAATACATCAGTGAGGAGCAATGACCTCTAAAAGCCAAATTTTAATTGCAGCAAATTTCTAGATCTTTATTGCTCAGTGCCTTGATGACTTTCCCCAGGTTTGGGTTTCAAATATACAAGAACTATCTCAACCTTTCTCCCAATATATCAGGAATTCCATATCCTTAATACCAAACTAAAAATAACTGTTAATTGTGAAAGATGATTTTTCCACATATAAATGTATTCACGACTTTGAGAAGGAAGAAGTAATTTGAAGAACTAACAGAAACCTGTGGTGCTCACCAAGACAGAAAAAAACATGGGATCCTTTATCTAGAAAAAAACAATGCATTTATATACACTACAAGTCAAAACTAGAAGGTTCTTTAAAAGTAAGTCATTTGATCAAAATTAAAAATAATCAGGATACACTACATTACAGCAGCAAAACTGCTGTAAATATTTAGACTAAATGGCAATAGAAGTTTTTGGCAAGGCTGTGTGAACAGGAAAAGTATGATGTCAGAAAATGACTGCAAAGTTCTGTTACATGGTTTTCACCACCCAAGACTCCCAGAGTTCAGTCTGACATCCGTAACTACCCCCAATCTAAATGACAGAACGGAATCCTCATGAAGCAATTAAATCTCGTGCAGTAATCCCAATACTTTTTTTAAACTGAAACTGATATTAGATAGTCTGAGGTTACCCAGGAATGCAACAGGGTTAGGAAAGCCAGCAAATATTTTGCATGTGCTAAAGAAACCAAGCATTCCAAAAAGCCCTATTACTTCAAACATCTAATTTATTATAAAAATTCATTTTCTCAGACTTGCATCAACATAAAATCTTGGGGTGTTTGAAACCAACATATACCTTCCTTCACAAAACAGTAAATATTTAAGATATTATATGGCTGTATATGCATTATATGTATACATGGAATATCAAATTAATATTGCAATATTAAAACTTGTGTTGTTTGGCAAGTTAATTCCAACAAACACTATGTTCCTAAACAAGAATTGTTTCAATCTTCACATAGCTATAACGGAATAGGTCAAATGTAATGTTTTTAAAAGTAATGAACAACCCTTCTGCTTGCTCTTTTCTCCCTCAGCTGATAGCTTTCATCCTTTCTACTTTCCAGCAAAAAATTGGACAGGTCTTCCAATGTTCCTCTTCCATTACAAATGGGGTATTCTGTGTCTAACACATTATCAAGATTAAATTCAAATGAGCTTTCCACTCCACTTTCAGTGGCGTTTTGATATACCTTTCCCACACCTTTAGCATTAAAAATAGGTGGGTAAATTTCTGCTGTGTGTTTGTCTAATGAGTAAGTTGGTGGAAGTAAAAATTTATGGGTAAACAAAAATCTCCGACCCAGTGTTTCGGAATAGCTTCGGTTCAGCATAAAACATGGAGTATCAAATGCTAGTTTTAAGACTTTCTCCCGCTCAACACCAAGCTCTTCTGAAATAAAATCGCACCTTCGTTCTTGCATTAACCTTGAATACTTTATCTGAAAAAAGAGCGGGTACAAGATGAAAATGAAGTTTGTCTCATCAGCAATAAGTCCGTGTAAATACCCGGTATTGCCATCTGCATCCAATGACAGAATCAGTGGAGGTGGTTTTGATTTAATATTGAGGTACTTTTCCCTTTTAGTGACTTTGACAGTTTTCAAATAAGAAACACGTTGTGCGAGTAGGACAAGACGATGGTGGTAAAGCAATTTTCTATTCTTTCTAATTACTTTGTAATCCACTTCTGTAAAATGGGCTTTCATAGGTGACAGCTCTTTCCCACGAATCATGTCGGATGGTGCTATGAAAATGTTGTCGTCTGTTAAAAACTGAATCTTCATTTGCTGTCTGATTATTTTCCAATCGGCAGTCTTGGCAGGTAATCCTGTTGGCAATATTGCTGGTCTAATGGCTTGTTTGAAATGCATGCATCTTCTTTGCGATGTTTGCACAGTTGCATTCTCTGCGCATTGCAGCAATCCCTTTATCTTATGACGTAGGAATACATTACTTGGAGTTAAAACTCGTTTTCCAAAGACACTCATTTCTAATTCCTTCCTCAACATAAAATCTTCATGAAATTTCTGCGCCGTGGAGCACTTTCACTTAAAAAGGGACATTTATATGCAGCCTCTTATTCGTACTTTCATCCAACAAGAGGCCAGTTATGTTCTGCAACTGTTTCCTCCCCCCATTCGACTCACTGATTTGATTTACAGTACTTTAGCAAAAAAAAAAATTTTATTTGAAAGCTGTCTGCGATCATAGAGCTATTCAGGACATTTCTGCATCGCTGAATTCGAAAATGAAATATATTTTTCTTGATCAGGTCAGGTTTTGTGCTAAAGCGACTTTTTATATATTTTTTTCAAATTAATCACACAAGAGAGGCATTGCTCCTCAGTAAGTACTGTAATGACATTGGCGCTTTTCACGAGTTTATCTAGTGGAAAGCAAAAGTTGTAGTTCATTTCTTCATAAATCAAATTTAACAAGCTTTGGCTACTGTACTCGGCTAGTAAGCAATGCTAAAGAAGCTAAAAAAGGTAATTCACTAGTAAGCAATACTAAAAAGATGAACATGCATGTAGTTTGAAGTTTATCTAATTGTTCGGCGTTTATGGACAAAACTTCCATTTCCTTGAGCTTCTGGAATGCTTTGCATCAGGGGAATCTCTCTTCAGAGACTAGCAGTAGTCAGCCATCATGGCTGAATCCCAACGTCCCTGATATCTGGTTTCCATCTTCTTCATGCCCTGATGAAACAGCTCATCTTGTTCGTCGCTCATGGATCCAAGATTCTCCGGAAATCGATCCATCTGGGAAAACAAGTAGTAAATTTTGATGCTCATGTTGCAGCCAAGGTTCCTAAAGACAGTGACCATATAATTGAAAAGTGTTGGGTGATCGCTGATCCTGTTTTATTTTCGAGAAACTTTCTCATCACAAAAACAAAAACTTCCATGCTTCCAGTTTCACGTCATTCATCGAGCTTAGAAATTCAGTATATCTGATGAGGTAACGGACTTAATGACCGTCAAAGATACCAACTTTCAGTTTCTCTATTTGTTGGTGACTTCCCACTGGTGTCGTTATACTTTTATGCTCATTGATACGGTTCATTAGATGTCCAGTCGCCTACCGACATAACACGATTCGCATCGCGAACAGTTGATTTGATAAACGAGACCACTTTTCAGAGCTTTTTCCACGGCAGGTTTGAGAGATGGTAAAGATGTTTTGAGCTTTCTCAGTGTGTACTAACTATTTTTACTGGAGCGTTAATTCGTTTAAACGCTAGACATCTAATGATCCGTATCAAGGAATATAAAAGTACAACGACACCAGTGGAAAGTCACTTTAATGCATGTAATTGTCATTTATCTATGAACGATGTAAAAATTCCTACAGTGTCATCAAAATCTGTTTACCATTTAATGACACTAGAAGCCTTGTTTATTAATTCTGTGAAACCAAATCTTAACTCAAAAGACGAATATAAAAGTCGCACGCTTTCCATTAAAATAGAATCACCGTTTCTTCTACCATTTATATAGTGTGTATATGTGAAATGGTGGACTACGTTTTTTATTTTTTTTAATGATTTTTACTAGTTATACTGTTTTGTCTTAGATCTGATGATGAATAAATAAATATTCGAAATATATTGTCAATAAAGAACATGCTACATTGTTGGACCTGTTTTGAATCAAATTACAACTACCACAATGTTTCTTCCATAAAAATTATTTGTCTGACGTTTCTTTGATGATTATGGAGCATTTTCACGTGCTGAATTAGTTATCTGCAATAATTAAATGTAAGCACGCTGCGGGAATAAACTACCTTTGAAGTTAAAATGCTTGGTCACTTGAAGAGAGATCAAACCATGCTGTGACTGCGGTAGCCCAATATATCTGAGTGGATTTTTTTTTTGTTTTTATGGGAGTTATTTCTATTGAGGTTTTCTTCCAGGAGATTATCTGTGAATAGAGGCCTGCAAATGAGTAAATGGCTGTTTAGAACAATGTATATATCAAACACCCTTTTTGCTAACCGAGTAGGATATTCGTTCAATTTCAGGCTAATCGATAGCCCTAAGATTATTATAAAAGCAAGCAAAAATGAAATAAAACCAAGCACCTCGAATAGGGAAATTGCTCTAAACTAGAACATCGATAAAATAATGAATATACCTGCGCAACTTAAAAATTAAAATTGTTTATTCATCTCAAAAACGTGACCTGATTGAACGAAACCAGTATCGTATATGAATTCATCACGTGAAAATGGTCCATGTTCGACAAAGAAACTTCAAACAGTAAATTTGTAGTTGATCAGTGTTGGACATAAGTTCGATCGATGGATCGAAGTTGATGGTCACAATCAAGCAAGGGTATTGCTTCCAGGGATAACCTTATTAGGTATAAATAGATTGGATGAGGTGGTGTGATTTAGAATTAACTTATTAGAAAAAAAGAAAATATTTGTCTAAAAAGATGAGTGAAGCTGTAACTCTTTGGACAGATGAAATTAATGCCATGGGGGCTTGATACATTTTAATTGCTTTCTTTTTTCAAAGTTCAGTACAACAAACAGTTCTTTTCATATTACTCACTTTTAATACAAAATTGAACTTCACATTAAACCTTCATAACCATACTTTCTTTGCTAACTTCTCTGAAGCAACATCGTGAATGTTAGCTGATTTTCCCTTTATTTTTTCGATTTTTAAATTGGGAGCTCTTCAAAATAAATTAACCAGCATTTATTTGTTAAGTTTAGAAATAAACTTACGAAAATATTAAATGAAGAAAGGAGAGAGACAATACTTTGTTTGCTTCCCTGACAAAACAAATTTACTTTAACCCCCAAAACGTACGTAGAAATCAAAATAGAAATGAAATTTATGACAGAATTTTTGTATGTACGGAAATGTCACAATAACTATTTTTTTTCCCTAAAATATTTGCTTTCCTTCAGGATATGTTTTTTAGATCTGGGTTGTAAAAAATCTAGGGGAGGGGGTGAACTCAGTTCTTAAAAGGTCTAAGATGTATTTCTCTTCTTCCCCCCTCTTTTTCTTTCCGCAATCAACATTTTACTTTACTTTTTGCTGTTGGAACAAGCATTGAGTAATCCCGATCTATTTTTATGGTTAAGAAAAAAGGTATAAAGCCACTATGTGCATGGATACATGGAAGAAAGACTCTCTCTCTTTCTCTCTCTCTCTCTCTCTCTCTCTCTCTCTTTCTCTCTCTCTCTCTCTCTCTCTCTCACACACACACACACACACACTGACTCAGCCACAAATATTTATGCCAAGAGATAAGAGTTGACCTTAAATTAAAAACATAAAGTGGAGGAAAGCACTCAAAAGCCAAAGAGCTCAATGGTCTTTCGAGGAAAAACTTCTTTCATAAAAAGACCTATTAAAAAGAGGGAAAACAACTGCATGAAAATGAAGGTGCTGAAAGAAATTACTCATTCGAGATTCAACAGAATGAGTTCTTATCAACGAAGGGAACTCATCAGAACACTTTCTATGGTACTACCCACAAAAAGACTAAGACAAGTCATATTTCGTTGATGAAACAAAGACTGAAGAGTAACAGCAAGATTTTGACCCATCAGGTTACAAACATATCTGAACTGAATCAAGATGAGGTGAGGGAGTACCTGCCCAGATGTGACAACAGTACTCCATACAAAGAAGGATTGTAGATTTATAGAGATACAGTATGACCTCAGATGTAAAATACTCTGTAGCGTAATACACATAACTAGCCTTTTAAAAACGAGACTTACCAATAGACTGACCATAACATCCCCAAGAAAGATTTGGGAAAATATGACAAACCAAGCATCATCATTGAGGAGCATTTTTTAAGAAAAGAACCAACCTCACCTCGGTTAGCATCAAAATCATGATCCTAAAATATTGGAGAGAGATAAGGATTGGAGGTTGTATTGAATGACATTTTAGCCACTTGCTTCCCCATTGTCAGAGACCTTGAAAGTCAGAATCCAAATCTCTCGCAATTTTGACTTGTTCCTGCTGAGTGGTCAATCTCAGAGTACAAAGTAATGTCATTACCATAGATGTTAATACAAGAAGCAAGTTGCCAGGGAGATCCTTCATGTAAAGAAAGGAGGAGACTTGAACCAAGAAAAACCCTTAAGAAACGCCTGCATTAATGGAATACTCATAGGATATAATTCTATCCAGTGCGACATTCAAGTTACCATCTGAGAGGAAGGAGTGACTGTAAACGGCCTTTCTACAAATTCATTAACCAGAGAGCTTTTACAGCAAGTCAGCGTGCCACACCTTATCAAATGCCTTACAGATAGCTAGAGCTTCAACATGTCCCTCACTAAACTTACCCATAACTCTTTAGGTGAGTTGTGTCATTACATTCAGAAGGCCAGGAAATTAGCATGGTCTTCTAAAACCCTACTGAAATTCAACAAAGACCTAGATTCTGAAATAATTTCACAGATACTTATATTGTTGATAACCCGTTCAAAGACGTTACTAATGATAGAAACAAGTCATAAAAATACCGTGCTGTAAGTTGAACAAGAAACTTCAAGAAAGGCGGAAAACAAAACTTAGATAGGCAAAGGCTATGAAGATTAGAAAACAAACAAAGATAGCTTGCAAGCACAATCGTTCAAAACACCTAAAAACTAGACGATGAGCCTTAAATTGCTTAAGTTCGTGAGTAACCATTGCAACCAATTTTTGAGTTTTCATGACAGAATCCAAAGTCCGTTTGCAAATGAAACTCAGACAAGGAAACAACAGTGTCAGTTAAATAATTGGAAAAACATATCCTTCCCAATAGGACATTGAAAACCGAACACCTTGAACATGTGGAGAAACCATTGACTTTCCAAAATTCAGATGCTACTGTAAATCTCCGCCTCGACGCCACTGAAAAGAAGTAAATTCTCAAATTCCCTCACCATAGCGAGATTTAGCACCCGAAGTCATTCTTTTACAATCATTGATAGTTGATGTAAAAAGCTCCCAGATTCATTAACTCCATCTTATTAAAACTGAATACAATAATCATTGCGACGAGCAATGGTAGAAGAACAATGAGTATTGAATTATAGAAGAAAAAGAGGCTTGATCTTTTAATTACGTCCAGATACAAATATTCAGATACCAACCTGAATTCATTCCATGAATTCATTTGCAGCATAAAAAGTGTATTAAAAATTGACAAAGTCTATTTCTTCCGGCCAGAAAAATGTTTTTTTGAAGTCGCCAAAGACAAAGATGTTAGCAGTCTGATGTAATAAAGTCTGATCTCATCTGAACAACTGACCAAAAATCAGGAGAAAGAGACTGATACTTGAAAAATTGATCAGTAGCCTGAGGGGACAAAATCTGCAGCACATGGAAGGCTTTTTTTATATTCAAGTTTCAGATTTAGATCTTCACCCATTGAGACATTCTCTAAAGCTTCTATTACAATTAGTACAATCTGACCGTTATTTTGTGGTAAAGAACCATGCAACCATTAAGTGAGCAAGTGCATGAAACTATGAAGAAAAGACAAAAAGGTAGTTAAACCAAGAGCTGAGAACTGACCTTAGGCCTTAAAAACAATTTTAAAAGTCCACAAACTCGTTATTTTTCTATTAAAATTTTGATGTTTTTATCTTTTTGTCTTTTGTGGATACCTTCATCTCCAGGTACGTTAATAGTGAACAACAGGTTTTGTAACCTCTAAAACATGATTACATTGAATATTTACATCCCAGAACAATTCAATACAGTAGAACCTCTCTAATCGGGAACCTAAGAAATCGAGAAACTCGGCAAATCGGGACGAAATCCCAGGGAACGGAATTTTTCTATATATTTTACCTCGCCAATCGGGACAAACGACCCAGATAATCGGGACGATTTTGTTCCAGGCTGCTATCTATTTTGACATTGCAAAAGCAATTTTCTCAAATTTCCCACGCAAGTAAAACGTGTCATGAGCAATGCGATTAACACATTTGCCGTTACAAGCGCGGGAGATGTCATCATTGTAGTCTCCTATGAAGATGTGAAACCAGTCTCACCTATGTTCAATGAGCTGTGAAGGGGTGGAGCTATGGTCATTAGCAACACAATGGACGGCCTATTGTTTGGCCACGACAAGTACAGCGCTTAATGCGAGAGAGGCTCGTATCTATCTTGTTATGTGTTAAATTTCAATGGGCGGAGCTTTAGTCCATTTGGAAAACAATGTAGGGTCAATGATGGTTTTGTTTAAGCCGTTGACATGTGTCCATCATTTCTATTGTTTATCTAAAGTACAACGTCGAAATTCCTACCGACCTCAGAAATCGGGAAACCCGGATAATCGGGACGATTTTGCCGACAACGGAGGTTTCCCGATTAGAGAGGTTCCACTGTATTTCTATTTTCCGTAACCCTTGATGACATATGCTCTTATTGCTTTTTCTTTCTTTTTAACTTGTATTTCTCGCATAGCTTTTGATCCAGAACTATTGCAGCACTACCAATGTGTCTCCTGTATTCTATTTGAGCCAATTTAATGCACTCACGTATGGTATGATGCAGAAATACAGAGTTCCATTTTCAATCTCACCAAGTCTACATATCAGCAAATCAGCCATACCATGTTCACTATGATTGACCATTCATTATCTAAGTGCTTTTACCTTGACTGCACATACGACGGTTTTAATTTCAGCATTCAGATCTGACTTCACTACCCAGCCACGCGTTTTCTCTACAGGCGTATCTCGGACAAGTTATCAATACATTGGATTCCCTTTCAATTTCTGTATTCTCTCATTGTTCAATTTTTAAAAAAAAGTATAAGTTACTGACAGTCCTTTGACAGTCTATAGTATCTGTTTCTTAGGCATCTATGAGTACCATTTCAGTTAAGCTATTTACTATCAGCTCAAAATGTTTTCCTGCATTCTAACACATTTCTTGTTATTGTTCAATCGAAGCATACTCTCTTTTCGCAAAATATAACCTGCCAATGTCGCGTTTTCTGTGAACTGATCGATTAGTTGTATCAATCCCTTTGTTTTTTATCCATTTATTCTAGTTCCTTGCAAAACCTTTTTATTATTCTTGTCGCATATCCGAATATTGGTACTGCACACCTATTCTAATCTAGTTGGAGCCGTGCCCACGTTGGCTACTGTGGTTCTCCCTTCCATTTTGATCCTTGAGTTCTGAAGCATCCCGTTTGGTGAAATCAATGTCTGTCTGCTGATGCTTGCTAGAAAGGTTGTTCGTTGTCTTCCTCTGTCGTGTTTTCCGTCTGTTGTTTTTTTAGTTCATCTTTACGAATGATGTGACCAAGAAATTGCAACTGGCGCTTTCGTATTTTAATTAGTAGACTTGGTTTTGTTCCTGCTATGACGTAGACTTTGAAATTTGACAGATGATCAGCCAACGACAGTTTTAATCTTCTTCAGTGTGCAGTTTTTACCAAATACAACAGGCACAGCTTTGGCAGCAGTATGTCAAAGAAACAAACCAATAGCAGTTCAATTCTCTTGTTTTTCGTTACCAGTGGCATCTTTGAGTTTTTGAAATGTTATTCATTTATTGGAAGTTGGTAATTGCTGTTACTATTCTGATACTACTCCTCTTGTCACATTTTGCATGAGATGTGATTGTACTGCCTAAACATTTGAAATGACGTACTTGTATTATCTTGTTTGTTCTTGATGTTTCTCATTAGATTGTATTTCTTTTGGCTTCTTACCATTCACTGTGTTTTCGTAGTGTTGAATGTGAGTCCATAACTGAAGCTTCTGTTATTGACAAATGTAACTAGGTAACTAGACTCTTCATCAATTAATCTTCTGATTTAGAAATTTTAGTCGTGTCTTCAGCATATCAAATGTTTTTGACATTTTTTTTCATCAATCAAAATACCTGGTTCACTTTCTATTTTATGCCACATTCTTTAGCTGTGTCTGAATTCTTTCTGTATTATTACATATTTAGCAGGTTTTTTGTAGATTTTCACTGCTACAGTTTCTTCCCAGTAATTTTCGAATTACTCAAAGATCTTTTCTGTTTATATCTAGGTCTTGTAGCATTAAGAATAACCCTTCGTGTTGTATCTTGTCAAATGATTTCATACAATCCAAAAAGTAGAGATAAACTGTTTGTTGTTTCGCTGTGGTTCATATCGTTCACGTANTGAATGTGAGTCCATAACTGAAGCTTCTGTTATTGACAAATGTAACTAGGTAACTAGACTCTTCATCAATTAATCTTCTGATTTAGAAATTTTAGTCGTGTCTTCAGCATATCAAATGTTTTTGACATTTTTTTTCATCAATCAAAATACCTGGTTCACTTTCTATTTTATGCCACATTCTTTAGCTGTGTCTGAATTCTTTCTGTATTATTACATATTTAGCAGGTTTTTTGTAGATTTTCACTGCTACAGTTTCTTCCCAGTAATTTTCGAATTACTCAAAGATCTTTTCTGTTTATATCTAGGTCTTGTAGCATTAAGAATAACCCTTCGTGTTGTATCTTGTCAAATGATTTCATACAATCCAAAAAGTAGAGATAAACTGTTTGTTGTTTCGCTGTGGTTCATATCGTTCACGTATCATTCTTAGTCAAGAAAGAGCATGTGACGCTCCTCATTGTTTCATAAATCGGTATGGTTCTTTACCTATTTTGTGTGAATTTTTTTTCTAGATGTTATCATTAGTGTGATCTCAAGAGGATTTTTATCACATGGCTCATCTGTATAGTTTTCGTTGGATTGCTTCTGGCTTCTTTGATAGCGTGACAAAAATTGATTTACTTAGATCATCGCAAATTTTATCAGTTTTGTAGACTTCGTTCACGATTTATGCTGTTAGAGGTACTCCAAAGCCTTATAAGCATCCCTCCAAAGCGATACGCAATGTTAGTCTCTAATCTTTGCTGTAAATTTAGGGGGTTACTATTAAATATCGCAAAAGTTCATAGTTTTCAAGATTATCAGAGAAACATATGGAGATGATATTCTTCAGTCTCACAGACGTCTGGAAAGAACAAAGATCAAGATTGCTGAATTTACCAATCACATAAGGGTCTCGGTAAGATGTCTACACTACCACGTGATTGCAAATGACATACGTTTTTGTTGCCACAAACAGGTCAAGGTGTGTAGTTGAACGAACAAGTCGGGAACTTCTTCAAGAAAGAGTTCATTTGAGTCACAGGAAACATTGCAACATTGCGACTTGCTGTAGTCCTTCAAGAAGCTTTTTCTTTTCTTTCAAGCAGACTAAACACCGAACACTATCAGGAATTAATCTCATCCGTGAATAACACTCACAAACAAAGACTACACTCTACCAGAGAAAGACATCAAAAGACGTTCGAGAACCTGAAACGAACGTTATCACCAGCTCCAAAACCCACAGACAAGTCTAATTGGATTGTTAACTTGTCTGGTCGGACACTGTAATCAACAGAGAAATCTCTTCTTGTGAAAGTTTTGAACTGTTTCAGAAGGCACCTCCTGTCCCTTATGCTCTTAGGCCCTATGTGGAACGGGCGTATGGTAGACTCGTTAAAAATAAGGTATTTGAACCAGCCACATTTTGTAGTTGGACATCTCTTACAGTACATGTTCAGAAAGCTGGGAGGAAAATCTGTGTGTGCTGGTTATACGAGGGTTAATGATCTGATTGAGGATGATAGATATACGTTTCTGAATGTGCATGATATGCTGGCCAAACTCACCCAGAATAGCTTCCAGGCCAAGTATTTTTAAGCCCTTGACATATGAAGTGCCTTTAATCAGTTGTTTTTGGATGAACCATCATCAGAGTTACTAACTTTAAATACTCATAAGGGTCTTTTGAACCCTAACCGTCTATGTTTTGGGGTTAAGGCTGCTAAGGTACTTTTCCAGGTCACAGTTGATCAACTTTTTGTTGGACACGAGAATGTGTTTTATTGCATAGATAATATTCTTATTGCTGTAAACTCATTGCATAATCATTTTGATGTTCTTAAGGCAGTTTTCACTCGTTTTCAGAAGTACAATGTCAAGTTGAACGGTGCCAAATGTCAATTTTTGAAGGAAGAGTTACAATATTTAGATCATGTTATATGTCATGATGGGATTAGATCTGCAAGAAAGACCAATTGTCTAAGCCTCACACACCCTTACATCAGCTGAGAAAAATTATGGCCAGATAGAAAGAGGCCCTTGCCATAATTTTTGGTGTTAAGAAATTCAATTTATTTTTGCATGGGCAAAAATTTAAGTTAGTAATTGACTATGCTCCTCTAAGAAAGATTTTTGGTCCCGAGTCAGGTATCCCTGCATTAGCTGCTGCTCGCGTGCAGAGATGGTCTCTTCTTTTGGGAGCTTACTCATATGATTTTGTGTACCGAATATTCAAAGCAAAGGCAAATGCTGACATGCTAAGCTGTCTACCTGTACAACATATTGATGACATTGACCCTGATGAAAGTTTTTTTTATACACTGAGATGAATTCCTTGCCCATTAATTCAAAGGATATTAAGAGTGCTACTTTAACAGATAAGATTTTGTTTTAACTTGGGGGTGAGGGGAGGGTCTACTTGCCCTTCAGATGAAGTTTGTCCTTACTGGTCTCGTCAGAATTAGTTAGCTGTTAAAGATGGTTGTTTACTTTGGGTTCATAGAGTAGTCATCCAAGATATGCATCACCGGTATATCTGTAATGCGTCGCACTTTTGTCACCCTGGCATAACTCAAATTAAAGCTATCGCTAGGCCATTTGTCTAGTGGCTTGGCCTTGATCAAGACACTGAAGACATGGTTAGTGGTTGTACTGTTTGTACAAATCTTCAGGCTACACCAAAGCCTTCTCCAATACTTTTTTGGTCATGGGCTACTGAGTCATGGCAAAGATTCATGCTGATTTTTTTGAGATTAAGGGTCAGCAATTTCTGTTGATAGTGGATAGCTTTTCGAAATGGCTAGAAGTTACACCAAAGAATCCAACCACTTCATTAGCTACAATCACTGTGTTTAGGTCTTTGCTAGCCTGCAATGATTAATGTCATGCAGTAGTAACTGACAGTGGTCCTCAATTTGTCTCTCAGGAATTGAGAGTTTCTCTTGGACAATGGAATCAAACGTGTCCTCCGTACTATTCAACATGAAATGGGTTTACCGAAAGACATATAAATTTTTAAAAAGGTATATCAGGGAAATGTTCCTCATCATTATTATTGCATCATAAGATTGCTCATGTTCTCTCCAGATATTAGAACACACCCCACACCACTACTGGGTCAACTACTGCTGAACTTTTTCTCAGAAGACAACCCACAGTTGAACTTAGTTTTCTCAAGCCCCATATTAGAGAAAAAGTTCAGGAGAAACAACAGGATTCAAAGATGAATAGAGATAGTCACTGTAGTTCTTATGTCAACTTTTATCTTATATCAACATGTCTAAGTAAGAAGCTTTAGAGGGGGTAGGTAAAGATGGATCCCAGGTACCATTGTGGAAACTAAAGGTCCACTTTCTTATCTTGTTAGAATACCAGGAAAGAACAGAAGGTATGTTCATGTTGATCACATCATTCCAGATGAGTTGGCTAGAGAAGATTTTCCTGACCATAGTAGACCCTCAAATCGTAGAAAATTCAGATGTAGAACCCATACAGGAACAAACAGTTGCAGTAATTCCAAACAGTCAGCTAGTACAAGTTAACCCACTTGAAAGAAATAATACTAGATCAGGCAGAGTAGTTCAACCTCCTGTTAAGTTAAATTGGTAACTTGTATTTTTAATTTTGCATTTGTTGATCTTCTGATCCAGAAGGGAGGAATGTTGTAGATTGCGCGGGTATATGCGTGGGTTGACATACCTTTCTTATTCAGTTAAAATGCTCCTATTCTGGTTACTGTGATCTTGACTTGTAAGAATTAGTTCTGTTTATGTGTAATATGTAATCCTTGTAAATACTTGTAAATACTAAAATCAGTTGGTTAGTTGGTTGGCTAGTAGTAGCAAGAGACGGTGATTCAAATATACAACTTTCATTTATTCTCACTGGTATTGCGATGCACTGCATTTCGTTCAGGCAAGGATACAATACTTACTTGATCATAGTTGATTTTTACTCCAAGTATACGAAGTGGAACTATTGCATCAATGGACAGCCATGTGTGTTATCAACACAATGAAATAAGTTTTTGCCCAGTTTGGTATTCCAATGAATGTTGTCAGCGATAATGGTCCACAATATAATGATATGAAAACTGTGTTTAGTACAACTCATGAGTTTAGGCATTTCGCAGAACAGTGGAGACTTCAACATGTCACAAGCTTGCCAGAATATCCCCAGTCAAATGGCTCTGCAGAGAGAGCAGTTCAGACTGCAAAATAAATCTTCAGGAAAGCCACAGCAGAAGGTAAAGACCCATTTGAAGGTAACTTGAAATACAGAAATACACCTTTTGAAGATATAAGGGCACCACAAATTCAACTTCTAATGGGAAGGCAAACTCGCATGACATTGCCCACACATCGACACCTGCTCATGCCACATGCTGTGGAACCAAACACTGTTGTCAAAGCATTGAGCAATTGACAGAAAGCTACATTAGAGGTTTACAACAAACACAGCAGGGATTTACCCCCATTAATGGCTGGAATCCATGTTAGAATATACAGAGATAGACAATGGTGGTAGGCAGAAATATTCCCAAGGTCATACATTGTTAAAAAAGAGAGGGGTCAGGTGTTGAGAAGGAACTGTAGACACATAATTGCTATTCATAAGAATCCACTTGCAGTACTAAACACCACTGTCACCCCAATAGTATATGAACAGCATAGTTATATGAGCTGTATGGTTACCATGGAAGCTCTTTGTGCAAGACAACAAGTATTGATGTCATACAGGTTAGCATTGTTGACATAGGTAGTCTCCCATTAATTGTGTCATCACAAATTTCTAAGAGTTATGGGTCACCCAAGAGTGCTTACTTAATGTCTTTTAGTTTAGAATGATGATGTAATGGATAAATTTACCTTGTACAGATTTATGTATAAAAGAGAGTGATTTATTTGTATTAAACAGGCTTTAATCAGCGAAAACTACATGCTAACTACAATTCAACAAAACATGGTGGCTCGATATAAAAGTCAGCTGACATAAGTGTTTGTGGGCGCACCACAGGCATCCCAAACATAGAATAATAACGAATCTAGATAATGTTTTTTAATCTGATTGTCACTACATTCACTCCTTCCTACAAACTGAGTCTATCTACAGGACAACGCTCTCTTGTGATCGTCTCAATACCAGAGGCTCTGGTTCTCCACTTGAACCAGGAGTAAAAGTATCAACATGTTCCACTTTGTCTAGAGGAAGTTCACCAGGAGTCTTAGGTTCAGGAAGCGGGGTTGTGGCGGATGATTCTTGATGTCCAACTTCACCATAAGGAGCAAGGGGTTTAGTTGAAACTGTGGTTTCCCTCCCGTAAGGATAACGGATGTGAGCATAATGAGTATTGGCTTGAACAACATCAGCCTTGTCAAACAGAGGATCAAACTTGCTGTTTCGTACATGTCGCTGAACATAAACTGGGCCAGGTTCTGCTAGCCACGAAGGAATTGAACTACAAGTGGAAGAACGGCGAGCAAAGTTCATGAAACGCTCATGAAGAGTCTCATTTGTTGCAGTGCGTGGGAAAGAACGAATGGAATATAACACATCTGGCATGACCAACTGCCACTGTTCAACCTTAGGATTCTTTGATTTGAGAGGCGCTGTTACAGCCTTCCATACAGTCCCATTGTACCTCTCGACTTGACCAGTACATGTTGGGTTGTAACTGGTCGTCGGGCTTGTAGCCACACCCTTGCTGGTGAGGAATTCCCTTAACTCTTGGCTCATAAACGAAGCCCCTCGGTCAGAATGCACATCTGAGGGCATACCAAATAAAGAAAACAACGAAGTAAGACACTTAATAACTGCCTGAGTGGACACATCTGGACATGAGAAAACGAACGGAAATCGTCATCAACAACATTCAAGAAGTATTCGTTCTTGTTGTTGGTAGGAAGTGGTTCTTTGAAGTCAATGTTAATTCGTTCAAATGGCTGAGTAGCCTTTATGAGATGAGCTCTGTCGGATTTGTGGAATACTGGTTTACATTCACGGCAGACTTGGCACGAGGTAACAGTCCTCTTAACATCTTCTAGTGAGTAAGGAAGACTCTTTGCTCGAATGAAATGTCAAAATCGCGTAATGCCAGCGTAACAGAGTGAGTCGTGTAGCTTTTAAAGGGAATCATTGGCGCTAGAAGCACATGTGGTACTGAAGAGGGTATCATGTGCAAAGTTTTTTCTGCCAGGTCGATATACTATGTCAAAGCTATAACAACTCAGTTCAATCCTCCGTCGCATGATTTTATCGTTCTTAATCTTCCATTGATGACGTTGGTTGAACATGTAAGAAACTGATTTTTGGTCAGTTTTCAGAGTGAAGTGAGACCCAGTAAGGAAGTGTCTCCAGTGTCTGACAGATTTAACTATTGCTTGGGCTTCCTTCTCCACTGCAGAGTGCTTCAGCTTGTTACCTTAGAGAGTGCGTGAGAAAAAGGCCACTGGTCTACCCTTCTGATTAAGGGTAGCAGCTATTGCTACATCTGAAGTATCCATTTCTACTTAAAATGGAATACTCTTGTTGAAGGCAGATACAGCAGCTTGGGCAATGATTCTCTTTAAATCTTCAAATGTTTGCTTCTCTTCAGATGATAATGGAAATGATTTGCAGCTGATTATAGACTTAATTTTGTCAGAGAAGTTGGGAACCCATTGAGAATAGTAAGAGAAAAGTCCCAGGCATCCATTAAGAGACTTTGTGTTTTGTGGCAGTGGGAGTTCCTATAGAGGCTTTAATCTCGCATGGTCTGGACTAATACAACCATCTTCAATGACATACGCAAGTGCTGGCATTCGCCAGGTAGAGAAGACATTTTTGCTTTCGTTGAACGTAATATTTGCCTTTTGAGCAGCTTCCTGGAATAGCTTTAAGTTGGCGTCATGTTCATCTTGGTCTTTTCCACAGACAGTTTCGTTGTCAATGTATGGAAACACAGCTTTAAGGTGGTTATCTTCAACAAATCGCATCATTTCTCTTTGGAAACACGCTACACTATTAGTGACACCGAAGGAAAGTCGGGTGTATTGATAAAGCCCACCTTTGGCTTCGAACGTAGTGTAAGCCTTGTCATTTTCTTTTAAAGGAATTTTATGATAAGCACTCTGAAGGTCAAGGCTACTGAAAACTGTGTACTGAGCTATTTCATTGATGGTATCACTGATCCTTGGTAGAGGAAAAGCGTCCAGTTGTGTGAATGGATTGATTGTCTGTGAGCAATCAATCGCTGGGAGGTTCTTGTGATTCTCATCCTTTATGACAACCACTTGTGCCCTCCAAGGGGACTGGCCTTGCTCAATAATGCCTTCCTTAAACAATCGTTCTACTTCACTGGCTATGAACGTCTGGTCTTCCATACTGTATCGTCTACACTTTGTTGCAATAGGGTGGCATTCAGTGGTGAGGTTTGAAAATAGTGATGGAGGTTCAATGTTCAGAGTAGTGAGACTGTATACGGACAGCGGCGGTTTTGCTCCACTATATTTAATGGTGATGCTATCAGGTTGGGACTGGAAATCAAGCCCTAAAATCAGATCAGAGCATAATCCTGGCGTAACTGAGAGATGGACCTCCTTATAACTTTGCCCTTGGTAGTTAATAGTTACAGTGCAAGAGACCTCGGTCTTTGTGCTTAAAGACGACGTTGTCACGGATATCCTACTAGCTACAGGATTAAGAGATGCCAGCAACTTCAACCAGGCTGAGATGTATGTAGCTCTCATTGCTACCGCTATCAAACTGTGCTTGTACACTCCAGTCATTGTTAACAACAACAGTTGCGGTTGACCTTTTGAGAGCTGGAGGACTTCCTATCATGGCAAGGGTAGGTGACCAGAGTGCAGCTGAAACTTCGTTCATACTTTAGTAAAGTGTCCTCGTTTTTGGAATTTATTGCAAATTGCATCTCCAGCTGAACACTTAGAACGGGCGTGTTTAGAATTTCCACAAAAGAAGCACTTAGAATCTGTGCTGCAAATGTTGAGTTTGACTGAACAGTGTTTCGGTTTGGTTGCTGAGTGACCATTTCGGGTGCCGCAGCTACAGCAGCATTAGGTTGAGGGGCACAGTAACTTTCTGAGCTGCACATGGCAGAGTCTAGTGCCCTGGCCTGATCAAACATCGTTTTGAGATCTAGAGTTTTGTTTTCTCGGAGCCTTTGACGAATTTGATTAGAATGTAGACCAGAAATAAAGGCATACCGTACATATTCCTCGCAATATTTGGCAGCCGTTACTGATTGAAAGTTACAGTCTTTGCTAAGAGTTTTGAGAGCTTGAAGATATTAGTCTAGGGTTTCAGCAGCCTGTTGTCGTCTAGTAGCAAGGTGTCTGGCGTAGATTTGGTTCGTCGGTTTCACGTAAATATTTTGAAGAGTTTCGATGGCAGAGTCGTAATCGTCACATTCTTCGACATACATGAATACGGTAGGTGAGATGAAGTTTGTTGCGACTCCAAATTTATCAAGACCGTCTTACGTTAGTACAGCGAGGAAGTTTTCGAAGGTTCGACGCCAGTGAATCCACGATTTCGAAGCTGCAGACGAGCTTGGATCAGCACTGAATCTCTCAGGCCTTACAACTTTATCCATTTGTCTTCGCTGATTAAATTGTTGCGAAGAACATGACACATTTACCTCGTTTGTAAGGCTTCCTCTCTCTCTCTGTGATGTGCTTCACATCACGTATTGTGATTCTGCACTTCTCACAGTTATGGAAATATCATAAATGTGAGAATAAAGATTGAAAAAGACAGGACAAAGTTCCCGATATGTGGATTCGTCGCTTCCACAACTGAGACAAGCTCTCATCAGCGAAAACTGGTCGTTAATTACAATTCAACAAAACATGGCGGCTCGATATAAGAGTCAGCTGACATAAGTGTTTGTGGGCGCACCACAGGCATCTTAAACATAGAATAATAACGAATGCAGATATTTTTTTAGTTTGATTGTCACTACAGTCTCTTTACTGCTAGATTGCTGTTTATATTCCTACGCGCCTTGTATCGTGGATACTATACTGTGGACCAGAATGAGTTTGTAAAATTTTAGTGAACAAATGGCCACCGAAGTCATGAGAGGAATCTGCAACAAGCCTGCATCGTACGAGGGAGAAACAGATGTGAAGGATTATCTGAATGCGTTCGACATTTGTTTCAAAGTTCTTAAGGTAACACCTGATGAGGAAAAACGGAACGTTCTTCTTAGTTACCTCCAAGGAAAGGTGATTCGTGTGATGCGTTTGAAGTATGACGTCGAAAGAAGGACATGCGACGAGCTGTGCAACTTGCGGGCTCGAGCTCTTCGTTTTGAAACTGAGACAGTCTTAAGACCTTCACGATAACAAAACAAAATTGGTGGAGTATGATTTGACTTCTCAGACGATATTACGAAATTCAGAAAGGAAATCATAGACACCGTCTTTTATTCATGGTCTTCCATAATGTATGTATGTATTTATTTGCCACTAACAAAAAAAATACAAATGTTCAAAGGTAAATGGTAAAAACCTAATACATGATGTTATCCAAAATAGTTAAAAAATAAGACTAAACAGAAACAAACAGGCGGGACGGTAATCTAGAGAAACGGTGGCAGGGGTAGCATAATACAGATCATGAAGACCTTATTTTCATTATGCGTTCGACATTTGTTTCAAAGTTCTTAAGGTAACACCTGATGAGGAAAAACGGAACGTTCTTCTTAGTTACCTCCAAGGAAAGGTGATTCGTGTGATGCGTTTGAAGTATGACGTCGAAAGAAGGACATGCGACGAGCTGTGCAACTTGCGGGCTCGAGCTCTTCGTTTTGAAACTGAGACAGTCTTAAGACCTTCACGATAACAAAACAAAATTGGTGGAGTATGATTTGACTTCTCAGACGATATTACGAAATTCAGAAAGGAAATCATAGACACCGTCTTTTATTCATGGTCTTCCAGAAGACATGAAAAACAAAGTATTGCCAAGAGAGTATGGTAGCTTTAGAGACTTGGTGAGTTTATGTGGGAAACTAATTTTGCGAACTTCTAGTTATATTAGTAATTTGAGAAGTAGCGTCACAGGCAGTACATGAGAGGTAGAGAATATCTCTACTAATAAGAGTAAGGTTAAGAGGATGAGCTACGTTGCTTTGCTTGTTTGAAGCCAGGCCATGTTGCCAGTTCCCCAGTGTGTTTCGCTCGTGATGCTATTTGCAATACGTGTAAGAGTTTAAGACATTTTGTTTTGCAGGTAGTAGGTGTTGTAAGGTGAAGAACCCAAAGCAACACACTACCAGAAATGTTGGTAAAGGTCCACGCTTCAGTAATGGCAGTAAGGTATTTACCCTGTTCTGAGACTAGGCGTAGGTATTTTTGCGCCCATTTGCATAAGAGGCACCACTGTTGATTTTTGGATAGACACTGGTTCCATTCGTTGCCTCATTAACCGTAGTGTTGTAGATAATGCAGAATTGCCGGCACTGATTGAGCCAAGTACCATTGCCTTGCTTGATTACAATGGCAATGATGTTGTGGTACATAGGCGTATTGAGTTGTGTTTTAAAGTTAGAAATGTTGACTGTCAACATACGTTTTTAGTTGTTGATAATGGTACTTGCTTATTAGGTAGGGACCTATGGGACCAACTGCAAATTATTATTACCCAGAGGGAGGAGGTTGTCAGTAAGGTGACATCACATGGGCAAGACAGCAATAGTAGGTTAAGAGGTACAGTGAAATCAGATAGTGATAGACCAGATAAATTGATAAAGGCTTATTCTGATGTTTTTGAAGGGCTGGGATGTATGAAGGGTTACCAGCATGCCATTAGGACTAAGCATGAAGAACATCTGGATATTGTTCTGCAACGTCGTGCTATAGGGCTTTCTCTCAATGCACAAAAAAATTGTTTTTGTGTTGATCAGACAAATTGGTTGGAGAGGAAGTTAACCAAGGAGGGGGTATGCCCAACTGATCTGACAGAGGTTCGCTCATTTCTTGACTGCTTGCAGTACCATGCACCAAATTATTCAGCTACTGCTGAACCATTATTCAAGTTGCTCACCAAAGTGTAAGGCATTTCTGTGGATAAAGACATTGACCCTGTTGAAGAGTGCTCTAAATAATGCAATCCCTCTGAGCCTTTGTGATACGAGTGGGGAGGCACACACAGTTTTGAGCTGTGATGCTAACTTTAAGGACCTGAGGATTGTACTAAAGCAAAGGGTACTGGGGGAGGAAAGAATGACCTACTGTGCAAGTCACAACCTTAGCCAAGCTTAAAGGTGATACAGTATTCAGGAATTAGAGGCCCCAGCTTATATTTTTGGAGTAGAACAATTCAGATTGGCTGGGCAGGGAGTTTACCCTGGAAACTGATCACTCTGCCCTTGTTACCTTGCTTTCTACAAAATGGTTTGATAGGGTAAGCTGCCATTTTAGTCATTGGCTGTTAAAGTTATTATACTTTAACTTTGATGTAAAGTATGTCAGGGGTATGACCAATGTATTGCCAGACACATTGTCACACCTCTGTGCTACAAGAGACAAATTTGATAAAGAAATTGGGGAAGATGACCATGTGGTGGGGTTGGTTTATGAGTTATTCCCCTCAGGCCTGTCTGCAGATGAAATCATTCAAGCCACAGCTATGGACCCACTACTAGCAGATTGCAAAAATTGGCTAAGGAAAGAGTTCCCCAAGGATTGGCCCAGTGGGGAGGGTGGGTATTATGGGACCTTCAGTGGGAGTTAATGGAAGATAAAGGTCGTATCTTCCATGCAGATGGTAGATTTATTGTTCCTGGAAGTTTAAGACAGCAGGTTCCACACAATTCATGAAAGCCACCCAGGAGTAGTTAAATCCAAGGCCAAGTTAAGAGATGCTGCATACTGGAAAGGATGTAGCAAGGAGGTTGAAGAGTTTGTGAAGAACTGCAGTGTCTGCAACAATGCAGACAAGAGCAAAGTTGCATTTAAAGTGGAGCCACTTCAGGAAGTAGAAAGGGAGCAGGACAAGCCCTTTGATAACACCACGATAGTTATAACAGGTCCATTTCTAGAAGCACCTAAAGGGTTTGGGTATATGCTAGTGTCAGTAGATAGTGTAACACAATTTGTGGAGGTGTGGCCTGCTCAAGAGATGAACACAACTTTCATAATAGGCAGGCTAATGGAGACCTTTTTAAGATTTCAGTTCAGCAGAAAGATACAGTAGTTGACAATGGTAGTCAGTTTACAGTTTAAAGAATTGGTAGAGTCCTTCAAGATTAGTTACCACAAAAGCAGCTTGTACTTCCAAGAGGGTAATAGCTTAGTTGAACGTGTCAATAGGGACCTTAAATCACACTGTCAAGCAGTCATCACCAGTGAACATAGTGGAGATCAGAAAGATTTATGGAAATCAGGTCTGATGTCATACAGGTTAGCATTGTTGACATAGATAGTGTCCCATTAATTGTGTGATCACAAACTACTTAGAGTTATGGGTCAGTCAAGAGTGCTTACTTAATCCCTTTAATCTTTAATAAGAGTGATTTATTTGTATTCAACAGGAAAGACAGATGCACCTCGCTTTTAGGTGTGGAGTGTAACCATCATCTCTTTACTGCTGGATTGCTGTTTATATTGCTACATGCTTGTATTGCAGATACTATACCATGGCAAATTACCTATATCCAGTCAAGATACTACTGTACCTGAACAACCAGCAGTACTTGTTGAGTACAAGAGTCCAAACCATGCACCAATAACGGGATATGAAGTGAGGAAACCTGAGAGACTGATTGAACATTACTAACATTTGATTGGATGGAGGATGTTGTAATACATTGTATTTTCCCTGTGGCCAGAATTACCATCTATGGGACATGTTGTTGTTTTGAGTCATGTTTTTACAAAGTTTGTAAAGTTTTCACTCATAGTTTTTTCCTTGTATTTTTATTGTTGAAAGTTAAATAAACACCAAGCATAGATTATTACAAGTGAACATTCCAAAACTCTACTACCTTTGGTCTCTGGGTAACAATTAAGAAATAGAAACATATCAAAAGTATGAGTCTCTTAACTTTTGTCAGCATCCCTAAATAAGATCTTATGTTACTTAATCACCCACTGGTCTACCCAGTGTTTGCATGACATAAACAACTACCAACGTCATTGACTGGTGTTGCCCTACAGTGATACTTCAGCAATGTGGTAGAATCATTTGACATGATACCATATAACTAAATCAGGCATTCTGTGATATTCATTAAGTATTTTGATTAAATAGAAACAGCAATTCCATTTTTTTTCAGTTAAGAGGGATGTTATATATGACCCCATCAATGTTATTGTCTACCATTAAGTTTCAGCCATACTGCTGTCTACAAATTTGTTTAGTCCCACAGTAATATGTAATACCATATTTTCAAAATGGTCTCACACTTGCAGTTTTGTAGCCAAAGAGATAAGATTTTATTCTATCCTTTGTCTCCTGCTTCATGTTTTACCTTCTCCTGACACTATAAAACAATGAAAACTAGACATAAGTAAGACAAGGAGTTGGAACATCAAGTAAACTGAATTATGAATGGAGTCAACACAGCAATACAGAGGTGCATTCTGTCAATACGGGAGCCTAATAAATCATACATCACACAGAATATGTTGTTGTTGGGTGATAGGAAGAGGGAAGCTCTTAATAGACTCGATAAAAGGAAAATGTAGAGGTAAAAAAGCAGTGTCAAGGAACAGAAGTCCCCCCCCCCCAAAAAAAAATATATATATGTTAATAAAGGAAAAAACAGGGTGTGGCAGCATGTCTCAGTTTTACTTCAATATATATATATATATGTTAATAAAGGAAAAAACAGGAAAATAGAAACCAAAGGGTAGAATGATTAAAAATTCAAATTGNATGTAGAGGTAAAAAAGCAGTGTCAAGGAACAGAAGTCCCCCCCCCAAAAAAAAAATATATATATGTTAATAAAGGAAAAAACAGGGTGTGGCAGCATGTCTCAGTTTTACTTCAATATATATATATATATATATATATATATATATATATATATATATATATATATATATATATATATATATATGTTAATAAAGGAAAAAACAGGAAAATAGAAACCAAAGGGTAGAATGATTAAAAATTCAAATTGACATACCCTTCAAAATGTGCAGGAGGTAAAGAACAGGTGCACCAATTACTGTAGGTACCTTTTCTGAGGCATTAACACATTGGAAGAACATGGGAAGAAAATGTTTGAGCATTACTGGTAATCTCCCTTCCTATAGATGTAAATGTGAATATGATAGTAAAGTCTGCAGTGGAATGGGAAATCAGAAAAGGTAAATAAAAGCCCAGAAACAGATGGATTCCTGCTGCAGTGCTTAAAGCTAAAGGTGAGCTTCTGGTCAGTTATTTGCATGTATTGATACAGAGGTTTTTGGAACCAAATCAAGGCAAAAAAATATGGTAAAAGAGTGGCAAAAGACAGTCAAGGAGGCAGAATATTAGCAGAAGCATAATGGGAGCAAAGAAAGCCAAGGCAAAGGAAAAATACAGCTTTAATTTTTTAAAATTTTTAGCTCTTTTTCCAGGTTTTGGGAATAGCCTCTCCCTGCAAATGAGTGACACCCTCCAATAAGCACTGCACCTGGAACCAGGACATAAAGGAGAAAATAACAAGCTGAAAGCATAAACCTATTGTTTGAACAACTAATTCTCTTGAGTAAAGAAACATAGGGGTAGGTGGTGATTTTAATTAGTTTTGAGGAATCAAATTTCTTATATACCCCCTTCTCATTTAGAAAGCCCAAAGCTGGCATATTTTGATGATGACATGATTTTTGATGACAAAAGAACAACAAAGGTCCTCCTGCATGGTACACATTAAGCTATAAAAGAAACCTGATGACTATTTGTAAAACATGTTGAATACAGTTTTGTTATATGCAGGAAATAATTTGCTAATCCAACCTTGAAATATGGTGATATATAACTATTCATATACTGTCCTACATGTTGTTATTACTTCTGTAATCAAATGTATGTAGTAGTATCTTTAAAAAAACATGCAAACTCCTCTCATACAAATACTTAAACCATAGAAATATGGGAATAGTAAATAGACCCTTCTTAATAAGAAATGATGTACAATGACTGGTTAAAAAATGCTTCCTTAAATTATAAGTTAAGAGCAATTTATATACAGGAGCTGCTGTTTATATGCATAAATATTTGACAAACTATGGCAGTCTTGATTCTAAGGTATCTATAGTGCTCCTGTTAAAAAACTCAAGGTGTATTTGGGTTATAAATTTGTACCATTCAAAGTACCATTTGGCGCCCTAACCCTAATATTTTAATTAAAGATCTGAAACAAGAATTTTAATTCCTATTGCAAGGTCAAGAAAAATCTATTGCTATTGCCAGTTGTGATGATGGCAAAGCAAATACAAATCAATTAAAATCAACAACTATCAGTCTGGTTTTTATCAACAAGTTCTTTTGTTTTAAAATCTTGGTTAGGTAGTCAACATTTGATAGAGGTACTTGAAACCTCAACAGGCTTGAATTTAGCCCACACTTAATAAAATGCAGGAATTACAAGCATCGTGGGAGCGAAACTCTAAATAAATTAAAGAACCAAAAGGTACTCCATAGTTCTCAAGTTGATGGATGCAGAGAATACATAAAATGCAATTGAAACCATTTTGCCTGAGGTCTTTGATAACTATTCTCCAGTTACTCATAAAAGTAAGTGCCTTTAAAAATTCATAACAAACATTCATGTGTACAGCATAAAGAGAATGCCAGTAATATTGTACATGTAACAAATTACTATAAATTTGCTTTAAAATATAATATACACTACAATACATAGTATAAACATTTTTATGATTTAGTCTTAACTCTTGACTTTGTGATTAAGAAACTATAAAAATTGAACAAAGTACTTGCTAAGTATATGAGCCATCAATTTATGGAATACATGACAATATAAAATTGGTGAGAGCTGTTGGCCTACAGTTTAACGAATTCAGTGCCTGTGAAGCAACGACCGAGGCGTCATATTTTAGAAATCGTTCACCAACTAATGCTTTGCAGAGTATGTCACTTTCTTTACTAACTGAATCAGATTGTCTTACTACATTAATGTTTCGTATAATCCCCTTATTTACAGTCATACTCACTACAATTTTATTGCCACCTATAACTTCTGAACTGGTGAAATCAAATTTCGGTGTTTTTCCATATATCCACTGCCACGAACGCAGTTCTTCGAAATTTTTATAAATGGGAGATTCTGGACTTATTTTATCAGCTACAACATCAGTTAATTCGTAAGTTTGATCATCCGTGCCAGCATCGTATTTGGCAAAATTATCTGCAAGAATTTTCGTAAAATCTTTAAAGTTCCAAGATTTAGAGAAAATATTTGTAGTTTTAACTTTCAAACTTACAGTAGCATTGGATTGCAAGCCGGCCAAAGATGGCTTCAAAACACCATGCAGATTTTCCAAATTTGCCTTACAAAGTAAGGTAAAGTGATGATATGCTGTTTTTAAACCAAGTCTTGCAGCAGTGCCCGAAACCTTGCTTCCACTTTCCGTGAGCAAGTCATCTCTATTATTAAGAATAAGTTGAACTCCTGTGTATTCTCTGACGGCATCGACAACTCTCCTGAGATTTTCTTTCCGATTGTATTCGTTCTTAACAGTAATGACAGTACAGTTTAGGTTGCCAAGGTCGTGATACACTGTTCCGCCACCACTTCTTCGTCGAGCAATTTTAATCCCTCTCTCCTCAGCGGTTCTCACAGAACATTCAGCCCATGGATTCTGAAATCTGCCTATAACCACACATGGTTTATTTCTCCAGAGAAAAAGTACTTTTCTGTCCAACAGATTTTCCGTATTATAAAGGTGGTCTTCAAATGCAAGATTTGAATAAATGTCTTCCGAGAGAGATCGGTAAACAACCAACTTCTTGCTACGTTTTGAATCGCTGCAGTAATTATAGCGCCAAACAGAACGTAAATAGAAGAGCCTTGCCAAACGATTATTAAATAATGAACTTGTGACTGACATCGGGCAAGGCCTATCCTATCATTAAACTATTAATTACCAAAACTTCAAGTCGACTTGCAAACTGAGATCAATTTTTCTTTCACACCATTGCACGTCAATTTATGTGCTACTTTGACCCACAATGGATATTGTTCGCTTCTGGGTGCTCTGCCTCTTTTTAACTTTTGCGTTCTTTTGGTGATACACAATCACCAGGGGTGACCATTTTACTCGAATAAAAGAGGGGGGATAAACGTACAGGGATGAAGTTAGAGCTAAAACTAGTAAACGTACAAGGGGAAAATGAAACAAATTAATTCAGTTTTGATGATGCGAACAATATTTTAGAAGAAAAAAATAACGTTTTAAGGCTCAAAAGCAAAGAATAATCGTTCATGGTGTGTCTATGTAGAGTGACAGAACATCGAGAATTCTTGGTCTCTCAGCTGGTTCGCGTTCTGATTCATTTGTTATATTCGATTCATCGTCAAGATCGGGTTCGTCTGACGAGTCCATAGTAGTTACAGCTTCGTTGCTTTCCGTTCCGTCTTTTGATTTGATACTAGTTATTTTGAGATTGTGATTCCTGTGAATCCTCTTCCTCAGACTAATTCTACCTATATTTTAGGCTTGTTTTAATCTTAACACATGCGCTGTAAAGATTGGCGAAGTTTTAGACGCATTGAAAATGTCCATTATCCTATCAAGAGCTCATTCTCAACAACTTAATAAATCAAATAGTCCAACACCATTTTGATAATGTCTCTATCGTCGTTTTTCTCGGATGCATCCATAGTCAAATCCAAAAGAATTCGACACCGATATCACTGGTCTCGAATTCTTCAATTTCCTCTTTCTCTGCCGGCACATCTTCATGCTCATCTACTTCACAGTCAAAAAGCTCACTTCCTTCGCCTGGCGGAGCATCATCATCAACCCCCAAAGCTATTCTTCGTACACCTTTTGGAGGGGTTATAGTAGTCATAAGCTCTTTCAGTGATTCCGGTGGTAGCTCACTTTTCAGCTTCTCCCGAAAATCATTCAGTTCTGTATATATCAAGGAGTAGAGCTTCTCGCTAACCTTGTAATCATCTGATCCGTTGAAAGATGATGTAATGAAGTTTTGTTTTAGACCTTAATCAACACCTAGATCCAGAAAATTCTAAGCACTGGTGAGCATACTCATTATATCATCACTGGAAGGTGACCGGATTTTATCAGGACCTTTCTGCAGCAATTCAATTATTTTCTTAGCTTTTATTTCCCGGTAATTTTTCTTTAACTTGTAGTGGAAATGTGTATCATTACACTAAATAACCCCTGTAATACCACCACCAATGACTACAAGGATGTAACCCTTTGCTAAAAGGGATTTCTTAAGTTAATCAGTAATGTGGACTGAATAATCGTCCAAAATATATAAGGCGTAATTACTTTGAGAAAACATGTTATACCTATTTGGCAAATTTGAAATAGTGGAAAGCATTGTATCTAGACGGTATGACCCTTTCAACGCCAAATGACTTTTAATACCTGCAGCATGGTTCAATTTTGTTCTTGTACCCTTTCCTTTGAACACGAATTCAGGGAGAGGAAGCGAATTCAATTTGTCAGTAGATACCTGAGTGAACACAGTCACCCTCTCACGTGAAAGCATATAGTTCTCCTTTACGTAAGTGGCTTCCCCCGTAAAAGATAGTGTTTGTTGCGAAGCATTCTCGTTCCAGTGCAGCGGCATTCGGTCTCCGTTGATAAATGTGATTTCTTGTTCGAATTAAGATTTAAAATGTAACGCACACGCCGCACATTTTTCAACAATTCGATGATACGATCTTTTCTGTCGCTTTGTGGAAAAATTGAAAATCTTTTCTCGGGTTTCAGCAAACTAACGCCATACTCGATCCCTTAATCCATGATTCAGAAAATTTCTACTGCTTCTCTTCAGGTACTTCTTCCTCTTGCTGGTCTAGCCACTTTCGATAATATTCTTTTGCTTTGGAAACAAATAACGACAGCGGGAGTCGTGCTTTGAAACAGCCTCTAACATCCAGGAACAATAATGTTCGTCAATCTGAAAAAAACCCCAGTAAGTTACTGTCATTTTGGAAAGACCATTATATATATATATATATATATATATATATTGAAATCCTTTTGAAATATATGTAAAGGTATACATTTTAGAAGTGGACAATAAATTAGTTTTGTTGCTTTGTGAACACAGAGAAGTTAAATGGACTGCTTGATTTTCCACCAGTCGCCCTTTCAGACTTGACTCATTTCTGCGGGATTATGGGCACGTTTACTTTTCTTTGTTAAGATAAAAAAGCAACAAATCATGGGGGATGGTTCTTCACAACCAATAGTAGACATTAAGATGCATTTTATACTAGAATGCATAGAATGAGTTTTGACTGTAATATAGTTTTCCTTGCTCACACAGACAAATTACAGCTAATCTATTGAAGAGAAGAGGCCCGGGAGAAGATACATTACTGCTGAAAATGACTTTCTTCGTAGGTTAACAAAGTGTGGGAAAGTAGTTTATCGTTAAGAGCACTGTTCTCATACGCTTCCCACCTATATAAGCGTCTGATCATCAATACTCACTTCTAACCTAAAATCAAAGGCGAAGACTTCCCTATTTGATGAATTCGCATCATAATGTCTTTACTTTCAATTCGAGTGCCGGATATCTAGTGATATACTTGACAACCACTTTTCAATGGACTCTACCTTTATATATGTTTGTGTTTGATTGTGTGTGTTTGCGTGTGCGTATTCGCAGAAACCAACTTGAACTTTTGCTGAGCAAGTACAGAACAGACAGAGCAAGGTTGAAGAGCAAGGTAGTAGTAGTAGAAGTAACAGTAGTAGTAGTAGTAGTAGTAGTAGTAGTAGAAGTAGTATTAGTAGTGGAAAAAGTATTAGTAGTGGAATTAGTAGTAGTAGTAGTAGTAGTAGTAGGAGTAGTAGGAGTATTAGTAGTAGTAGGAGTAGTAGTAGTAGTAGTAGTAGTAGTAGAAGAAGTAATAGTAGTAGTAGTAGAAGAAGAAGTAATAGTAGTAGTAGTAGTAGTAGTAGTAGTAGAAGTAGTAGTAGTAGTAGTAGTTGAAGAAGTAATAGAAGTAGCAGTAGAAGTAGTAGTAGTAGTGCCAGATGGTAGTCTCTCGCCATTTTCATTTAACCTTTGCTTTAATATGTTGATGATTACAGTAGATTAACATCTTTAAAATGTTTGGGTTCAATTTTTTATATTACGTTGTCTGCAAAAAATTGGTCAAAATTTGCCAATCACACTGCCACCATCACGTCTTCTGAAACCGATAACCAGTACTGCCCATCATATTCACGAAATGGAATGTCTGGACTGACTTTATCATAAATGTTAGCAAATGTCACATATTTGGAATGTGTAAAATACGATTTCAAGTGTGCAATACGAGCCATATCTCACAGCAATGAACCAAGTGGTACCATCAATAGCTGATGGAGAAACTTTAAAATTTATTTATATATTTATAAATATATTTCAAATATACTGATAAACCTTTCTCGATTAAAATGGATAATCCGATGCGAAGAAAGAAATATTTACTTCCAGTGAGAAACATTTGGAGCCAATTAATAGACTTCCATCAACGATATAAAAATCAAAGTTGTCCACTCATTTAATTACAGTAAGATTGGTTGATTATTTTCACTATACGAAACCGATACGATCTGGATGAAACAAAACTGTGACAGTTTGATCACCAGATTTATTTGACAATGGCTGAACATGCACCCAGGAGCAAATACCTCCCACATCAGACTTTCTTACAGAATGTTTGAGATAAACTTTTGTCTACCATTGAGTATCTACGGTCAAACTAAAGCAAGTGATATATATATATATATATATATCAAACTTAAGGCATTCAAAAGACACTGAGATGGTAACATTACATGTTAAAACACAAGATAAGAACACGAAGAATGACCTTTTTGTGGAAAGGGTGATGCAATTTACTGCAGAGCCTACCAAGAAAATTGTAGTCTTAAGCAAAGCACCTGATTAAGATGCCAACTGGAGTTAATTCCTGACTCTAAATAAACTGTCTCATAGTTAGATTTCTGGTCGAAAACTGCCAAATATCATCGTATTGAAAAAAAAGAAATGAAAAAACGGAAGGACGTTATTTCATTTCTTGGTCGAGCATTCATTTTGTCCTTACCAACAGCGAAGAACTTTAAAACCTGGGACATTTTACATGAAGACATTTTCCTATGATGCAACATGAAGAACACACCTCATTGTACTGAATAACTGTAACTCTGCTGCCAGGCAACGATGATACTCGTGACGTCATAATTCAATTCTCAACCGTATCCTCTACTATATTTCCCAATCGTAGATCGAACAAAAATCTGTCTATATTGATATGCTTGGCTTAATCAGGACCTAACAATTATTTGATAATGACCAAAGATCCGATATGGTTACCACGATGAAAGATAGAATGGTTGTAATAGAAGTAATGATTTGTTTCGAAACGAACTTGATCAAGTCACGTAATTATAACGGACAAAAATATTAATAACGTAAAGTGTTATTATTTAACAAGGGTTTGAAATTCCAGCTAATAATTGTTGAATTCTCACATCTTAGTTTTTCTAGTTTGAATAAGAAACGTCTTGAAAATACTCAAAGAAATAAAAGTTAACGTAAAATTTCTCGTATTTTATTTTCAACCGAAGATACAAGAAACGAACCTCTCCAGATTTGTTACTCTTCGTCTAAACATAATTATCAAATGTCTTTCTTTATACTTTCCTGTCCTGAGCTGAAATGATCACAGGAAAAATAATGCCTGTAAAAATATGTAAATTTCTTGAAAGAATAAGAAAAATAATGATATTTAAGATGTTATTGCACTTCCGCTTCGAAATTTTAAACTTTTCATCTTATGCTCCTTCAAAACTATTTTTTCAAAGTTCTTTCCAGTAATTACTGTTACAAGCAATGTTTCGAACTATGTTACGTGATATTTGCCATTTATAGATTTATAGTGATGTGCACCTTTCAAATCGCTGGACATTGTCACAGGTAATGTTATTTGCTGTCGTCCTCTGAAACACTTTTCCTATGACATGATGAAAAAATGTTGTTGATTGGCTAGGTTCTTTATACTTTCCTGTCCTGAACTGAAATGATCACAGGAAAAATAATGCCTGTAAAAATATGTAAATTTCTTAAAAGAATAAGAAAAATAATGATATTTAAGATGTTATTGCACTTCCGCTTCGAAATTTTAAACTTTTCATCTTATGCGTCTTATGCGTGATATTTGCCATTTAAAGCTTTATAGTGATGTGCACCTTTCAAATCGCTGGACATTGTCACAGGTAATGTTATTTGCTGTCGTCCTCTGAAACACTTTTCCTATGACATGATGAAAAAATGTTGTTGATTGGCTAGAGGATCGCTGTGTAGGCGTAAAATGTGATCGAAAAGAGTCCGTCAGTTTTTAGGGATAATAAGGGAAAGTGGGAGTTCTGATGTTACATCGCATATGTAAATCATAGTAATCCTCTTTTTCGTTGGCAGTGTTCCAATGGTAGGGGGTGTGCACAACACAAATCCTCTTTCTCCAGACTCCTCTCTCAGCAACCTCCCTCGCTGGTACACCCTTGCTGTACATGTCTTTTCTGGTAACATCATTCGATCTGACCCTCTGCTTTCCTCTCGACCATCTCCCTGATACTGGTTTCTTTCACGCTTTACATGTTCACTGCTGGTAAGCTCCTTGTTAGTAATAAGAGCTGGATATTTGATTTGATGAGTAGTAATGAGTTGTTTTCTCTGAAAGCTGTCGAGATTCTATTAATTGGATTTGGTTAAAATGACAGGCATAACACTGGGTCGAGTTAATCTATTTGACGTCATCAATCAGTTGCAAATAGACCTTTTTACATGCAGTAATAAACAAAACTGTTGCTTTCTGAAAAAACACACAATCCCAAAACATGTTAATGACAAGAAAAAGCAATATTTAAATAAATAAAAAAATCATGTTATTCACGCTTTGCAAAAATCGATTTTTGAGGGTTAAACAAACCAAAGTGGCACCTGTTTGTGCTCCGAAGAAGACGAGTATTCTGACAGAGCAACAAAATGTTCGTAAATTTAATAAACTCACCAAATGGCTTCAAAAGAATAAGGAAAAGAGAAACCAGGTTAACTCGTTCGATGATGAAACAGAGAGTGAAAGCAATGAAGCTGATTCTAATAATATATGTTGGGGATGTTTCCCTTTCTGCAGAACATGGCTACGTTTTAAATCCGAAAATCAAGTTGCACCAGCCTGTGTACAGACAGAGAAAACAAGGGAGGAACTAAAACCCAAAAGAGTCTTTAACAATTTCAATAACAATGTGTGGATATGCAAGGAGTTGGTGATGGAGGATTCGATGTCAAGGACAACAATCGGGTCAAGCAGGGATTCTTTGGCGTCAACAGAAATTGGGTCATTCGTCTCAAGTGCAGGCATTAAAGTGAAACCAATGATGGCTGATCGTCAACCCCTACCCCCTATTGGAGCCAGGCCAAAGTCAGTTGCATTTGAAGTCAAGGTAGACGACTCAAACTGTGGGCACCTAAAGCCATTGCCATTGTCAAAGAGAATAGAGAGACTAATGGATCATCCTAGAGGAATTCTCGATCCATCAGGAAGATGTTCAACTCCGATTACGTTTCATTCTCCTTCAAACATTCCAATGAATGAATATTTGAAAGAAATAGAATGGAACAAGGTAAGAACACTTGAAATTTGGGGTTTTTTCCTCGATATAGTTTGGACTGGGTATATCTCCTCACTATTAGAATTATTAGTAGTGTGACACTAATTGATCCATTCGCAAAAAATTATTTTATGGACACTTGACGATACAATGGTATTATTTTCACCCTCCATAAATTAAGTGTATATTTTATTTCATAAGTATTATTTCAATAACTTCCTATCTATGTGTAGCAATACTTTCAGATTTCTATATTTTTCATTTTTCAGCAAAATATAAAGCCATCCAATCACCTATTTTCAATATTTTGAAAATTTAGCTTGTTGAAAAACGAAAAAAAGGAAAGATAACTTATTTGTATTTGACATCCACAAAACCGAATGATAATATTTATATTTTTCGTCCATTTCAAAAAAATAATCATTTTTATTGCGTACAACTTTTTAAATAATAATTGTGTTGTTTACGATTTCCTGAATGATTATTGCATTGCACAGGATTTCCAAAAAATAATCTTTGCATTACATACGAAAGCTCAAAAAAGACTTGCTTGATTTGCCCGATTAAAGGAGGCTACCTAGGAACAAACATAGTAGACAAAGCCGAGTTCTGACATAAAAATAAAACTGAGACACCCTATTTCGTTCGATTGCAAAAGAGAAATTTAAATATTCGAACCCATTATAAGAATTCTTTTTAAATGAAATGGAAGCCAGAAAAGGTACCCATTGAGCTTCAAGAAAACAATATTGAGAATATTAGATGAAAACGATGGAAATATTTTAGCAACAGCTAAAATTTGTTCAGTCAGTGGAAAAAACATTCGACGATGGAAAAATAAATGTACAGCAATTGAAAAAGTTTCCCAAATAAAAGTCAGGGTCTAAAAGACAAATAAAGCTTACGAAAGCAAGGTTTTCACTTCTTGAAGATGTTGTTGAGGGGTATCTTAAAGAAGAAAGAAAGACACGTCAATCCTTACAGGGAAAGTGATTCGGAGTAAAGCAACAGCACGTTTTAAAAATACTTATCCTAAACCGAAAGGAAAGTTTAAGACATCAAATGGTTGGCTGACTGGAATGCTAAATAGAAATTTTTTAACTTACCGTTGGTTTACAAGTATAGGGCAAAAAATACCAATAGATGCACCAGAACGAGCTGATTGCTTTCTTGGTGAGATAAAAGGTTGCTCCGAAGAATATGATATGATTTAAAACACGAATGAAGCCCCATGTTATTTTGATGTACCAAGATCTACAACCTATGATTTTAACGGCATTGAAAATGTGCAAAAAGCAACAACAGAACATGAAAAGTTAAGATTTACTCCTCGGATAACATACTTTTTGCGTGGTGCGGGCTTCCTGGAATAACAGACCTTGAGGAAACCACCACCACTAAATACAATACACTAAAAATTGCATTTTCATTAATTTTTAGGTCCCAATTTCCAGAGCTTTCAGTAGAGCTTTTTCCAAGATGTAAAATCCAATCGTAAAAAAACTCCATTATAGACCCATGAGTTATATTGTGGGGTAATAGGGTACAACAGACAAAGATTTTGACACGATGAAAGGAAGAGTATTTTTGGTGACATTTTATACAAAACAGATCTATCATTTGGTCAAATATAGTATGAATAAAACCGTGTTATGTGTCTCTGCCATTATTTAGATAGAAGAGCTGAAGGACAGAATAGAACAGAAGATGACCAGTGTAGAACAGAATAAACAAGCGAAACGAAAAGAGATGATTGAGCGCTTGAACAGAGAAAAAAGTCATTTTAATGAAGTCTTATCCCGTGCGAAAGAGAAAAAACAGCCTTTACCTTGTCTAGAGAAAAAGTTGACTTCTAAGCAAGAAAGAGCAGAGGTAAGTAATATTAAGCTGCTCATTAATTTTAAGCATAATTTCTTTNCAACTGGATGGATTGTGAAGAAGTAGAGTATGCGAGAACAGGAAAGAGGAAAAAGCCCTGTTATGAAATGGTGGCAAAGTGATAAAGAGGCGTTGAAGAAGGTTCCCAGTAATATGATTATTAATGGTTTCAAGAAATTTATTGAATGGAATGGTAATTTATGTATTTTCTATCCTCGATGAAGAGCAGTGATAAGAAGTCGAGCTGTCCTAATGAGCCTTAACCTTGAAGTGGATGAAATGATAATGGTGATGGAAAAATAGTTACAAGGACAATCAGAGATAGTTTACTCCAATAATGGAGAACACGAGGGAGAAGAAGAAGGAGGAGAAAAAGGAGAACAAAAGAGAAAATAGATTAAAATATCTACTAAAATGAAGAGGAACCTTACATTGCTGTTGAAAGTGCTTAATTGTAAACGTGTTGGTATAGCTAATATGTAAAATTATATTTAAAAATTGCATTTTCATTAATTTTTAGGTCCCAATTTCCAGAGCTTTCAGTAGAGCTTTTTCCAAGATGTAAAATCCAATCGTAAAAAAACTCTATTATAGACCCATGAGTTATATTGTGGGGTAATAGGGTACAACAGACAAAGATTTTGACACGATGAAAGGAAGAGTATTTTTGGTGACATTTTATACAAAACAGATCTATCATTTGGTCAAATATAGTATGAATAAAACCGTGTTATGTGTCTCTGCCATTATTTAGATAGAAGAGCTGAAGGACAGAATAGAACAGAAGATGACCAGTGTAGAACAGAATAAACAAGCGAAACGAAAAGAGATGATTGAGCGCTTGAACAGAGAAAAAAGTCATTTTAATGAAGTCTTATCCCGTGCGAAAGAGAAAAAACAGCCTTTACCTTGTCTAGAGAAAAAGTTGACTTCTAAGCAAGAAAGAGCAGAGGTAAGTAATATTAAGCTGCTCATTAATTTTAAGCATAATTTCTTTGTCTTTGCTTCTTTGGTTCTTCTTCTTCGTCGTCATGTCTTTGACAATCACAGTTTTCATGACCAATGTTTAGCGGTGTAGATAGCAGCTGGTGTTGGTTCGTAGAGGTCCTCTGGTTGGTTGTCTGGGGCAGTTGGGCAGCTAAATAGGTGTTGCATAGTCTGCATTTAGCCACAAATGCAGAAGTCTGAGGTCATGAAACCCCACGACTTTCAGGATGCCATGCGCCTGCCATGTCCCATGTGTAGGTGGTTCAGCGCTCTCCATGTGGGCCATGTCTCACTGCGACCAGACGCTATGGTTTCTGTGGGTTCCATTCCTTTCGACTGTCAGGTTCGTCCCTTGTCATCCAGGACATCCCACCGCTCACGCCACATCTTTTCTCGTTTCGCTAAATTGGGCAGACGGTTTGCTATAAAAATGAACCAAAACGTAAGTAATAATCGCATCTGTTACCAAGTCAAGTGGCTGTGTTTATCTAAGATTTGATTTTATACAAAGTCAAAGATCTTCAGTCACAAAACATATTGAAATCAAGTAAAGAAATTTTTTTTACTGGCATTCCAACTTATCCTTATAATGGGTCAGAATTTCTATAACTGCCTTCAGTTACTTGGCCACAGAGACGTTGTGGTCTGATATGAATGTCAAATTTTCTACCATTTAAAAGGATTTTTTTGTTTGATATCAAATGTGATTTTTCAGAACCACACTAGTACGTATAGACCACAGGTTATTTGTTAGGTATTTTTGAAGATTGTTTTATAGCCATTACAGAATTTTAATACCTATCTGATAGTACCGTAGATCAACACTCATCGAACGTATGTATTCATAGCATCTAAAGAGTAACATGAAAAAAATAAGTAAGAGTCAAAAAAATTAATTGTTTCTACTGAGATGGAAGGAAAATGTATAGGTTTACCTCGTATTTGGGTTCGCAGTTTAAACGGATTCATTATTTGGTGTATTCCCACGATCCAAACGCTACATCAAGGTACCAAAAGTCTTAAGTTTAGGGGGAGAAAAAGCAAAAAGGTTAATTTTCTTTTGATCTGGCAGTTTGATATTTCTCCACTGTAAACTTCAGCAAGTGTTTATCTGTCTGGACTGCTAATATTAAACAGCTACAAATAAGAATTTGTTTTCCAAAATGGTATTCGCTTGAGCATAGCGTACTTTTAGTTAAAGACCACAGTGATATACCTTTGTATTAAACTACATTCAAACAACGTATAGCGAATACCTTTTTGCGTTAAGTTTTTCGATTATTCCAACTTTTATTTTGTGAAATCAAGAGCGAAAAAACATTACTTTTTGAAATTCATGGTCTTCCTTTCAAGCTGGTGCTTGAAAAAGATGACAGGCAATATTAAAAGATGAACCAGTGCTTTTGTCATCATTTTACTCCAGTAAAATATTGACAAAAACCGTCTCTTTTCCTCGCAATTATTAAATGTGAGTTTTGTAGGTTTACTTTGTTCTAATTGTAAAGAAGATGTGAATTACACTCTACGTAAAAACAGAAATGAAAATGAAATGAGCTTAAAATATACTACCTACAGCTAAAGTTGCTACGTTTTGTTTAAAGGAGATTTCTTCCTAATTGTCCCTTTTTATGACTTAAACCTAGATTCTGACGTCATGATTTGTCTACTTTAGTAAAAGTCTATATAAGAGAATTTGTGAAGGTCAAATTTCAGATTTAAGTGGCATCCTGATCTCATTATTGTGACTCAGTATTGCGCACTGAAATATCTATAACGAACTAAGCCAATGTTATCAAATAACGATTGGATACATGCAGCCTTCCTTAGATTATAATAATGTGCACAAGCTAAGCAAAGGAATATACACCAGCGAGACTTGAACATAAGACCAAAACAAAACCCCCGATTTCCAGTCCATCATCTCAAGCACTAAACATGGTCGTTGTGATCAAGGAGGTAATTTTTATTACACAACAATATTAATTATCACTTTCCTTGACTTAAAGTCCAAGTGTAATGTGATGCAACTGACGACCAATATCACTCCTGTTCATACCAAGAAAAGCTTGGTTGTTAAGAAATCTGAAATACCTCATTTTAACATCTAGCGGATAGTCTTACACCAACATACGAATACATCTATATCTATCTATATATCTATCCATCTACATATATATATGGTAATGTATAATATAAGCTCATGTTTGCAGCATATATATATGTAAATATATTTTTGTATAATTTTGACTTACGTAAGCAACCAGTTTGTTGAGATGCTGTTAACTAGAATGATGTGGCATATTCCAAGGTTGTGACACAATGACCTGCACATGCG
>RDPX01000168.1:1631312-1661557 GCA_003991215.1 Morbakka virulenta | reverse complement strand
TCTCTCTATCTATCCATCTCTATCTACCTACCTATCTATCTATCTATCTATCTATTTATCTCTATTCTTCTATCTATCTATTTATCTCTCTCTCTCTCTCTCTCTATATATATATATATATATATATATATATATATATATATATATATATATATCTGTCTATCTATCGATCGATCGGTCGATCTACTCTACCTATCATTGCACCTGCCTATCTGTGGGTGTCTTTCTCTCTCCGACACACACATAAACAAATTTTTATGACTTGTCTTTATTTCATGCAAAATGAATATCTCCACTGGTAGCAGAATTTTCGCTCTTTGCAAGGTAAATGGTAATTATCATATCTAATTTGTATAGAATTTCCTGTTGATGTTCCTGAATACAGGAGATCATTGTATTCAAGGAAAATCTCTTCGATATTCATTTTATCCCATGACAGTACAACTTAAAGTAATCTATTACTTAAATGGCCTCAGGCCAGCTTACCTCAACCAATAAGAAATTTAAGCTCTAATGCTCTGGACTAAAAATTCTATCAAGAGGTCATCTGATGTAAAAGAACGATATCTTATTCTCCTTCTCATATTTTGCTTTGGAAATTCTCAATGCATTTAATAATATTTAAATTACTCATTGTTTTTTGTATCATTTCTTTGTAATTTTACCTAACGCAGGAAAATGTATACTGTATCAACAAGGAAGATGGCCACACCAGCATTGGAGAGATCCGTGGATATGACGAACTTCCTGATTCCGAATATTCATGGGGAGAGCACCTTCCAAGCAACAAGCCAAGTGGCAAACAAATTGATCATCAGGAAGATTTGGATGACTCTACCAATGGTCTTATCTTCCTTGATGATGATGGATTTTTTGATTGAATTATTAAAGAGTGGCGGGTTTGAACTGATCAATTACAAACATAAATAGATGAAGCACATTTCAAAAATTAAGAAAATATGATAATAACTAAATTACGTATTGAAGTTTAAGTAAGCTGAGCTTGAAAAACAAGCACATTGAAAGGGTGTAGTTGTTTCAAAACCAAATGAAATTCAAGTGGAAGTAAAAGTTTTCTTTTAACAATGTTTTCAAAAGCCAACAATCTATCTTTAAGCTTGAGGTTAAAAAAGCAACAGAAATTTCACTTTTTACCTTCAAACTTTCGTTATGACCACTTTTTCATTTATATCGTACTCTCGCAAGTGAGAAGAAATGTGGTAGGAGAAGAAGATGGAGGGGAGACGAAAAGAGAGATAGAAGGAGAAATATTAAGAGGAGAGAGAATGAGATCGGGAGGATGAGTGAAAAAAAGAGAGAAGATGGAAGGCAAGAAAAGAAAGAAGAACTGGAAAGAGAAGAGAAAGCATCATAACCACACAAAAACAATAAGCATCTGTGAAAATATTTTGTTCCTGTTTATTTTTCAGTTTTTATATTAATTTCTATTAATGATCTACTACACATTTTTCTGTGTTACCCATTGTTCTATCTATTTTGTTCCTAAATACTTATTTGAGTATTTCTATGTCTGTTTGTATCTGCGCTATCACAGTTTCTATCCTCCAGTTTTTAACTTTTTCTTTGTTATTTAAAAATGAGTACTCTTGCATGTTTTCATAATCCTTACATGTTCTATCTTTTTACTTTCTTGTATTTGCCTGCATATGTATTTATGGTTATGTTTGTTTGTATGGCTTTTCATATGTGTGACTGTGCCTGGTTATAATAATGTAAGTGTGAGGATCGGTGTGTGAATGAGTGTGTGAATGTGCGAGTGTATCCTTCGTAGATGTGTGAAATTGTGTGTAGATTTGTAGTTATTTGTGTGAGTGTGCACGTGAGTCTCTGAATATGTGTGGTAGTGAGGTTATTTGTGTCTATTTGTATGTGTGTGCTTTGTACATGTGAAAGTATTTGCCTGTGTTCGCATGGCAATGTTCGTAGGTGTGAGCACATGCATGCCCATTCTTTAACAACTACCATATTTTCTTCCCAATATATACTACCAGAAGTAACAATTTTTTAACCAGAAATCTAAGCAAAAATCCAACCCATTCAAACGAAATTCAAGCTTATTGACCCTAATCAAGCTTAACAGATGATCACAGGTTTTTTTGTTTAAAACATTAAAGCAAAGATACTCCAACTCCACAATTTGATTTGGTTGTAATTGTGAAACACTATTCCTGGAAGTTATGTAACATATATTTCCCGCCGCTAAAATCAATTGTAATGAAAAAAATGTATATTTGTTAATTCGTTGTTCTCTCTTTTGTTGATTGAACTAGCATGACTACTTTTGTGATCACAATCGAATATTAATTACAAAGCGGGCTATGGTATACAAAAGTACTGTGATGATAAGCAGATGTTATTTTTTAATGTTAATCATAGATTGAAAGGTGTACCTCGAATGCAAAAAAGATGTCACTTGGAGACTTTTAATATCGGTAAGCACGAGTTTTTGAGGACATCAGACAGAATGCTTTTGGTAGAACTTGACAAAATTATTTCATACAAAGCGAGTTACGCATGATCTCTTACGGGTCGTTGCTGCTTTGAATCACCACAGAAAATAGATTTGGCTAGTGGTTATGAAATAGATATTATATTTATAGATACGTTAATAATTACTCTTGCCGAAGCCTATAGCACTTGGAAATCAATGTAATGACATAACTGTGAAGTAAGGTTTACTAAATCACGAGATAAAATGTATAATAACATACAGTATCTAGCTTTATGACAACGAGGCTACTGAAGATGTTGCTCTTGCTGATTCTTGCTGTTAGAAAAGAGAGGCTGAATTAACAGGAGGGAGGGCAGAGAAAAAAGAGAGACAGCAAGGTGAAAGGGAATAAGAAGAAAAAAGAAGTAAAGAAAAAATAGAAATTGAGGGGGGAAAAGTGAGAGAAATGAGCCATGGAGAAAATTGCATTCAAATACCCAGGTAAAAAGAGCAAATTTGCTGCAAGTAAAAACATGGAAAATCTGGAATTCCAACATTGTAGTTAAAGGTTATTATGTAAAAATCTAGTGTAAGAGGATATCTAGCAAAAATATATATCTATGTCAGACTGCAGTTAGAACCTTTGAAGAATTTTGTAGCCACATTTGAGAGAAAGAAGAAAAAAATACAAATTTTAAAAAAATAAACGGAATATTTTAGTTTCTCACCTGAAAAGCTTTTTGCTGATTACAATTGCAAACTGTAAAAATTGTTACAGTATTTTGATAATTCATAGAAGATGTACAGACAATAAACCTACAGTAACAGGTGGCATTAAAAAATTCGAATGTTATTTTAGAGATATGGGTTTTTCAATCTAAAACACAGTATCAATTTCTTCAAAGCATTTAAACTTGAAGTAAATATTTTTAGTGCATACTAAATCAGCCTTTTAGTCACACTCTTTAGTTATTTTGAAGTAAGTGGAAGTAGATTGCCTGTCTTCCTATCTTTCCTAAGACGTTCTCCACTGTAAAAATTCGATCACTGTTAGGGTGAGGAATATCTTCAAGAGAAAAGATAGTATACCCTAAGTTCAAGAAACAAACAAACAAAAAAAACAAACCAGACTTCAAGAACTAACGTACAAATTGTCACTTCAATCCCTATCTGAAAAATGAATTCAATGGACAAACTCAATAGTTCCAGTTCCAAAGATAGCCACATAGCTAAGTAAAATAGACAATGGAGGCAACCAAAATACATTCGTATGTCATAGACCACTAAATACTAGCTAAAAACATTGCTTTCTATAGAAGGATCGTAGATCCAGACCTGATGGGTCGGAAAACTGGCTTAATCACATGGTACATCTCTTTTAGACCATGGAAGAAAGAGAAAGTTCCAGAGATAAGAGGTAATACGTCAGAGATTTTCTGAGAGGAGCACATATGACGGTGAAGCATCTTCGATAGGAAAGCCTAAATCACTAAAATCTCAAAGTGAAAAATTAATTTACTGAACCAACCGTAGGGAAAAGGGAGAGTTTTGCCATGTGTCATTCTAACTTTAAGCCAATGGCATCCTGGCTTGAATTACTGCAGAAGAAGAGGGAAAAGAACATTCCCAGTAGAAGAAACAATCATCTGCAAAATCCGTGTCATTTAATAAATCAGTAAGAGTTGATTCGACTAGTTTATCTTTTCACTCATTCCTTCTTAATTCTTCTTCTTCTTCATTCGGTCTTTTCCAACGTTACGTCGGGTCGGCCGCTCGACATCTCCTTCTCCATTCGCTGCGCTCGTCCCACATTCCAAATTTAACTCCAGCTTCTATCATATCCCTTTCCACTGAATCTTTCCACCGTAACCTCTGCCTGCCTCTACTTCTCCTTCCTTCCACCTTCGCCAGATATACGTTCTTCACAGCATGATCATCTCTACGCATTATGTGGCCTAACCATCTTAGCCTTGCTTCACGTGCTTTGTCCTTGATGTTTACTACTTTTGCAAATTTCCTGATGTCCTCATTTGTCCTATGCTCCAGTAATGATACTCCATATATCCAGCGTAACATTCTCATTTCAGCCTCCCCTCTGCCTTCTTAAGTGCTAGTGCCTCCATTCCATACAGCATCACTGGCCTTATCACACTTTCATAGATTTTCACTTTCATCTTAATTGCCATTTTCTTGTCACATACTACTCCACTAACATCTCTCCATTTTGACCAAGCTTCATTTATCCTTCTCTCACTTCTTCTTTGCTCCCACCACATTCTTTCATGATCGTACCTAGATAACAAAACTTCTCCACTTGCTTTATTGCTTGCTCGCGTCGGTTTCTTACATCAACCAAATTTCCTCCTTCCTTCGATGATACCAACACTTCCGTCTTCCTACTGTTCACTTTCAGTCCTTTCCTTTCCAACTCTCCCTGCTACTTTCTCAGCCTTTCCTGTAACTCTTCTTCTGAGCTTGCTGAGATGCCAATGTCATCTGCATATAGTAGCCCTTCCGGCAATCCTTGCCTAACGTCTGTGGTGATTGTGTCCATGACCACGGTGAAGACAAAAGGGCTCAGAGCAGAGCCCTGGTGTAGACCCACCTGCACGGAAAAAGGTACCGATGAACCTGCGCTACATCGAACAGTGGTGCAGCTCCCTTGGTACAAACTTTGAATAACCCGGATCATTTTCTGTGTCATTCCTCTTTTCCTAAGGCACCAATACACTAGGTCTCTAGACACCCGATCGTATGCCTTTTCCAAGTCTATAAATGCAGTGTACAAAAAATTGTTTCCTTCAAGTGCTTTCTCTTGTCTTTGCCTTAATATAAAAATAGCATCTACCGTACCTTTTCCTGGCATAAATACACATTGGATTTCGTCGATCTCGATTACTTTTCTCAACCTTCTGTCTATTACTCTCTCATACACTTTCAGTCCATTCTCAAGTAGTTTAATTCCTCTATGGTTGTTACAATCCATTACTTTCCCTTTCCCTTGTATATTGGTAACATGATACTATCCAATCAATCTTCCGGAATGGTTTCCTCAGTCCATAACCAATTCAGAAACTTTACAAGCCATTCGATTCCCTCATTTCCTAAAGCCATAAACATTTCACTAGTCACTTCTGATGGACCCTCCGCTTTTCCATTTTTCATTTTTTTCAATGCTTCTTCAACTTCTTCTACACTGATGCTTCCTACTGGGCCCTCAACCGTCGCCTGCTCCTCAAGTTCCTCCCTCTCGTTTTCAGTATTCATAAGTCCATTAAAATACTCCTTCCACTTCTTTTTTATATCATCTCCTCCTGTCAGAATCTTTCCATTGCCATCCTGAACCACAGTTATATCCACTGCATCAGATTTAGCTCTGTTTTTGGCCTTAAAATTTTAATTCTTTATGTCCTCGCCTTGTCATCAAATAGTCAATTTGGCTCTTATTTCCCCCACTACTGTATGGTATCAGATGTTCTTTCCTCTTTTTCAAACCATGTGTTAACAACCATCAAGTCTAGCGCCTCAGGTGCCTCTAAGATACGTCTTCCTTCCTCGTTCCGTCTCGCGTAACCGAATCTCCCTTGGTGCTTCTCAAATCCCCTTTGATCTCCTCCCACATGCTATTTAGGTCTGCACCGATGACTACTATCTCCTCCGTTGGTATCCCTCTAACCAGATCTTCCAGCTTTTCAAAGAATCGCTCTTTCTTCTCATCTCTACATCCCACCTGTGGACCACAAGCATTTATGATATTCAGCATGCCCTTCGCCATGATTACCTTTACACAGATGATTCGTCATTTTTTCTTCTAACTTCCAGCACACTTGCCTTCATTGACTCACTTAATACAATGCCAACTCCATTCCTACGGGTAACTTTTCCATAATAAAACAGCTTAAATCCTTCTCCAATCTCTCTGGGACGATTTCCTTTCCACTTTGTTTCCTGTACACAGAGGACGTCTATTTTCCGTCTCCTCATCACATCTGCTATCTCTCTTCCTTTCCCTATCATACTTCCTACATTCCAACTGCCTATTCTGATGGTACTACATTGCCCTTGTCTCTTTAATCGCAAACAGGCACTTTGCGGCACCCCTTGATCTCTTCTCACAGCACCTGGGGGATGCTGCACGTCGCTTATGGGGAACGACCTAGCCATATTTCTATCTTCGTTGATGTCGAGATTCATTTTTGGGTATTTGCCACTGCTTTAACCAGGATGGAAGGCCTGATGGCATCACTGTTATAGGCGGTGCACCTAACCTTCTCTGTTTCAACACCTACTCACAAGGCAGTGAGGGATTTTTAACCCATTCCTGGGTGAGCAATTTGGTGAGTGCGATAACACATTGCACCTAACGGGGAGCTCATCCTCCTACTCATTTCTTCTTAATTAAGAAACAGTAATTGCGAAAAAAAAAAGGATAAAAGGAAGTCTTGTTTTACTGCTGTTTTCATAGCTGAGGGCATTTTTTGGTGCTGATTTCATAAAACTTTCCAAATCTAGTCTTTACATAGTATCTGTTTTACACTGATGGGCTTATGAGAAATACTACGAGGTTGATGAAAACCACAAACAAACTCTTTATGAAGACTATTAAAAGCCTTTTAATATTTAAAGTTGATAAACATAGCTTTTATCTACCCTGACCTTTGTTCAAGCATCTTTCAGAGGTTAAAATATGGTCAAGCAAGAATCTTCCTTTCCTGTTATTTTCCAAGCAACAATTTTGAAATTTTTGCTAGACCAGCCCCACTGAAAAGGTTGCTGGTAATTTGAAGAAGGTTGGGCCGCCAAGTTATCTGCACGCTTTCTTTTCTCTTCTTTTGAACAGTTTGATGATGAATGTTGTCACCGAGGCCGAGAACAACTGTTCAAATTTTAGATGTATTTGAAAATCCTGGTCAATCCCTGAGGAGGTTCCTCGCGCCCTGCTTTCAGAATCTCTGTACAAATACTGTTCTCTCGTAGATTTACGACTTTTCGAACTTGTTTTTATGGTTTTCTTTATTGCCTTATGTGCTGGGGACTCTATGGTCAATTTTAAGTCGTCATTATCCTTCTGAACCTCCTTTTCCGTCAGAGGCTCCTATTTTTGAAATGATCTCAAACTTTAGTTTTCGTCTTCTCTGCTTTTTGAATTTTGCTATTTACATCATTTATGTTTCCTGAAATAGCTTTAGCTTGACTGTGCCTCTCCGTACATTCAGAGAAGCACTGCTGCACATATTTGGTAGCCAGTTTGTAGGGGAAAATCTAAATTTATAGTACTGCTAAGGGTATACAGTAACTTAATTCCGTGACAAGCCATTAATTCTTGCTCTTGATGTGCCTTATTTTCGTGTTAGTGGTGTTCTGTTGCAAGAAGATGATAAAGGAAGCCAGGATCCTGTTGCCTACTTTTTCAGAAAATTAAATCCTCACAAGAGCCTATTCAATACAGAGAAGATGAATTGAGCTCTGTTGCTAGCACTGCAACACTTCGAAGTCTAAACCTCATCTAGCCTATCTCTCATCACGGTCTACACTGACCATAATCCCTTTATGTTTATAAATAAGATGAAGGCTAAGAATCAGAGATTACTTCGTTGGAGTTCATTCATGCAGAATTTTTACTTAGGTATTCAGAATGCTCCTGGTAAGAACAATGTAATAGCTGACGCACTTTCTCGCTTGAAAGTTACAAGTTAAATTACTTTCACGTATACACCTCAGATTTTATTTTGCTAGGACTCAAGCGTCTTAGCAAAACATGTCGAAACACAAATTTTTAAAACAGTATGTATGTTTATCCCGTCCTTTTGTTAAATACATTGTTATTGAAAAAAATTTGTGGTATTCGAATTTTTTTCTTTAAATGGGAGAGGTATTATGGGCATACTCTAATTCGATTTCACTAAGTGCGCGAGGGCCGAAATGTTGCATAACAGTTAGGTTCTGGTGATGACCAAAACGAAAACTCTTACGTAGACACTGCTAAAAGGAGGAGCATGGTATGTGTCAAACGTTCCTAATGTGAGCAGATCGAGGCCACTGTGACCTGTCTTATTCATTATAAGTTTCTGTCATCATTGTTTCACCAGTGAAAGAAACATATAAATAGAAATACAAAAGGCGAACAAAATGAGTTGTTATCTTCACCGTTAAGAGAACGTTTCAAGCTTGTTTGGAGGACAGTCATTCCACGTTTTCAGATTTTCAAATCCGTTTAGAAAGAAGAAACAAGAAAAGGACAAATCCGTCACCAGACAACAAATTCATACCGGTATGAACATTTGGCATAACTATATTATTATTTACATTTTAATCAATTTTTTTCTAGGTAGTTATTGTATAACAATACTAATTTTTATAGTGTGATTTATTTTTTTCAAGTCTGTTTACTGGGTAGTCTATTCTGTCGGACTATTTCTTCAGTTTACATACCCGTAACAAGCATTACTAAAATAATAATGAAGCAGGCACCTGCTTCATTCTCCCTTAAATCCAGAAAACCTCTCTATCAAGCTTTCAAGCCAATCTGCGATGAAATAACACTATGACATTATGGTGTTATTATAAGAACTTGCCCAAAGGAGGAGAATTTGTCATGGATCCTGGGGCTCAATAGCCTATTTCGAAGCCTGAAAACAGTGATCGACATCAAATATATGGATCTTAAACTAGGAGAAGACAGCTGAGAATCTGCGTAGGTGGTCCATACTTCAGTTATCAATTTTCCACTTGATATTGTCTAGAATCATAAAACAATTACCACCTGGCGCTACAGTGGCTATCAACTGCAATAAAGGGAGGTTTTAAATCAGCAATGGAACGAAGTCCAAATTTTGAAAAACTTGCTAGAAACATATGGTGTGAAGGTGTTAAAATCAAATGGAGCTACTACTAATTTATTTAGTGACTATTAGCTAGATCTCTTCCATTCCTTGTCTGGACATTTTGGAGCGATTGTCTTCACTCACTGTTTATATTAATACCTCTGAAATAGCGCTTCTTGTTTTAAGGGAGTCCAAGGGTGTACTTAGGTGTCCTTTTACCTGAAAAGCGTCCTGTTAGCAACCAGCCTATTACCTTAAAAGCTATCAGGTCTTACTTTTCCATTGAGTTTACAAGTCTGTAGTCCACATGTTTTCAAACTTGTTTGCCACTCTGTCGTTTTTCTGTACTATGACACTTCGCTTTCAATTTGTAAAAAGGGATTTTGTGACAGGGCATCGTTTTTATAGCTTCCTTTAGCTCCTTCTAGAAGATATCTTTCTCCTCTTTGTTTGTGCATTCAGCGAATGTTTAACAGGTAACAAGGGTCATCATGGCAAATCAAAAGTTACATACAGCCAGGAGAAAGGAATAACATATTTGTTTCTATTCTTCCTAAGTCTCTGGAACCTTCTGGCTCACAGCTATGTTGACCCCACTACTATGACCATTCCCTCGGACAGACTTTATGATGGCATGTTCTCTACCAGCTTTCTTAGACAAACAGTACAAAAAGACTAACCTTACCTTACCATGTAAGGAATTTATTAGAGAACACTGAACTTGGGCTCTGCGCCATATTCTGCAGTTAGTGTAGCGCTTATTTGGAACAGGAGCTTATTAAAGACTTTGGAATTAGTGCTTGCGTTTTTGACAACAACAGGCACTTTCTTTTACGTTTATTTCAATCTCGTCCTTGACTTCGATCTCCTGTGGGCAACACACATTAATTTTTAATTTTTCAATGTCGTCGCCTCGTATTCTTGTTTAATGCCGTTTTTCTAACCACGAACATTAAAAGTTGCTGGGTTAAATGTTTTCATTCTTCAATAAGACTGCAAAATCTTTAGATATAAAGGTGACTTCACTTTTCAGACTTCGGTCAACAGGAGCTGGGTCACTTGATCCGCCTTTTGAATCAAGCAAGGTTTTTCTGAGGAAAATTATGCATTGCCAAGCATCGATAGTCTGAAAATGGGAGAAGTACATCTCGAAACGTAGCTCAGAAAAGCTTATGAATTATACTATTACAAAGCTCTTCTATCTACAAGATATTCTTTTTAAATATTGTTACAAATCGATCATGAATCTCACATATATATATATATATATATATATATATATCAAATACGCCTTCCGTCATTTGTCAACATTGCGCTAAAATCCATATATTTAAGAGTTTGTAAGATCAGTTTTTCGTTATCTTCCTTTATCTTATTCTGTCTCTAGCTTGTTGTTCTAGTTTTGTATCTCCAGTTTTTGGCAGGCCTTTCTCTGCTAATTGTGCATTAGTCATTGAGATTCAGGTGGTTTCTGGTCTGCCTCTTGGCTTCTTTGAAGTTTTCAGAGCCTCTGCAAGGGCCTGTTTTGCCGGAGTTTTTTCTGGCAGGCGTAACATGTGTCCTAGCCATCGGAGTCTTCTTTCTCTTATCTTTTCGGTTCATTTCTTTAATTTCGATCTTTCATATAGCTCTTCATTCCTTATTTAATTTGGCCATTTTATATTTAGCATTTTTCTTATGAGACTTCTTTGGAAAGCATCAGTCTTTTTCTCACAGTTCTTGGTCAGAGTCCACAGTTCGCTATTATATAGATATACGCTTTCCGCATAGGTGTTGAAGTGTCTGATTCTTTTTCTGAATGATAGTTTTTTTACTTGTAAGCAGGTATTGATATTCTCTATATGTTGCTGTGGCTAGCATTTTTCTTCTTTTCATATCTTCCCTGGTGTCGAGCATGCTTCCTAAGTATTTGCACTTTTTCCATTCTTGTCCTCCTTTGCTTTTAATTTTAAATTCTTCCGTTTTTGTCTCATTTACACACAATTTTCTCCTTTTTTATTTTATTGGCACTGTCGTATTTTCTGATATATATCCTATATTGTCAGCATACTGTTGAGCTATCGTTTTTTCCGTTGGTTGACTGTAATTATGGTCATGTAGGCTGTTTTCTTTTTTGCTGTAGTTATGTTCTTCTAGGTGGTATGGTGTTTCGCTATCTTCCTGTTCCAAAGCCTTGGCTAGATATAATGTGAAGAGTATGGGGCTTAGACAGTCCCCTTGTGGGACCCCCACATTTGTTGTGAATGCGTTTCCTGTCGTTTTTCCATACTGAACTCGTAGTTTTACGTCCTTTAACATTATCGATATTATGTGTAGTTCATCTTCATCTAGTACTTTCTGCAGTTCTTTGAATAACATTCCTCGGTCGACTGTGTCGAACGCTTTTGACATGTCGAGCAGTAGTATATTTGTCTCATAGTTGGCAGATGTTATCGCCTTTTCAGCCATAATTTTCGTGCTGAATACGTGCTCTGTGGTACTACGGCCTTGTTGGTAAGCCGCTTGAGTGATGGGGATTTCTTTCTGAATTTTGTTGCTTGTTCTTCTTATCATGCAGATGGCCAGGATCTTTCTGAGCATCGTCAGCAATATTATGGGTCTTAAGTTTTCAGATGGTCCTCTCTTCTTATTTGGTTTAGGTAGGGGGGATTAGGATACCTTCTTTTATTTCTGTAGGATATTCGCCTGTGCTCGCGATATCGTTTAGGATTTTAGCTATTCCCATGTTTATTTCCTTTGGTCCATACTTCAGTTGTTCTGCGGTGATGTTGTCTATGCCTGCACTCTTATTGTTCTTTAGTGATTTAATGGCCTTTTCTATTTCGTCTTCGATGAAGGGTATCCGCATTGGTTTTGGTGTGATATATGGTATTTCTATCTGATCTTTAGCATTGAATACTTTCTCAAAGAATTCATTGATTGTATTAACAGTTTCTTCCTCATTTCCTGTTAGGCCTTCTTCATTTTCTACTAGTATTTCCTCTTTAGGTCTATCTCTTCTCATTTGCCTGATGACCTTGTGCATCTTGGTTGAGTCATTTTGATATTTTTCTAATTCTTCAATGTTACTTATTGCCTTCTGGTCTTTTTTTTTCTTTTAGCTTTTGATGTATTTCGTTTATGATTTTGTTTCTGGTTTCTTTTATTTCCTTCCTTTTCTCTTTTGATCTTGTGGCATTTATTTTTATTCTTATTTCTTTTTGTTTTTCTGATAGCTTGCGAATATCTTCATCTTCGATGAAATTTTTCCTTTCTTTCTTTTTGAACCCTAATACTTCCTCCGATGCCTCAGTGCATGCTGTTACTATGTTGTTCCATTGGTCTTGTACTCCTTTCTTTTTCTCTTTTTGCTCTAGTTTCTGTTTTACTGCAATTCTATACTTTTCTCTTGTTTTGAGGTCTTGTAATTATGTCCTTATTTGCTCTTTCTGGGCTTTCCCAGGTTGTTCTATGTGCCATCTTGTGATTGAACATGGTGTTGGTGATAATAAGTCCATGTCTACTTGCCAGATCTAGTAGGTGTTATCCATTGTTGTTTAATTTGCCTTTTCCATACTTTCCTATTACTTTGGGGTATTGTTCTTGTGCGCTACCAGTTTTTGCATTGAGGTCTCCACATAAGTATACGACTGATCTTTTACTTATTGAGTTTATCACATTTTTTAGGTCTTGATAGAACTTCTTCTCTCATTTCTGGATTTTTTTCACTTTGGGGTAGCGTTGGAGCGTAGGCACGGATGACAATGTGCTTTTTGGTTTCTACATTCATCGTTGTTGTACATATCCTGTCTGTTTCCTTTTCAAAAATTGCTTTGCATTCTTTCTTACTACTATCCCAACACCGTGCTTACTATTTGCTGTGCTTGCTTGATATAGATGGTATTTCTTACCACTGTCTGATGTTATTTCTTTCAAGTTTCTGTCCTTCATGTGCGTTTCCTGTACTGCCACTGCGTCCATTTTGTATTTTTCCATGTCATTTGCAAGTTGGCGTAGTTTCACATCATTTTCACATGAATCTCACAAGAAAGCTTAATTTTAGAACAGTGCATTTTGAACAAGCCTCTTGTTCGAATATTACCTTATCGCCTCGTTTTCATAACAAGGATCTCAATGTTTTGTTCTGTGTGCGATTTCATTGATTCAATTGTTTCTGTCATGACTGGTTCATTGAAAAAAAACAAAAATCTCTGGGCCTATCAAACTTTGGAATCAATTGATTTATTACTGACTGGAAAGTAAAAGGTAAATGCAAACTTTTGCCCTGGAGAAGTAAAGAGCATTAGCCACAGTAAATGAGAATGGGTAAAATCATTTGCAACACCAGTGGGGTGAACTAATATTTTTACTCCAACCACAACAATCCTAATTTTGTTCCCCGACTTTTATTATACGTTGTAAATTTTGACATTCTTACTTCGTCGTGTCAAAATGTCCACCCATGTTGAAGCACCAAAAGAAGATCCAGGAACACAGAAGGCGTCTAAACTCGACTGGAAGAAGCAGAAAGAATTAGAAGAAGCTCGGAAAGCTGGTACAGCACCACCAGAAGTTGATGAAGAGGGGAGGCAAGTGAATGACGTTGCTTTTCTTTCACCTTTGTTTAAAGCTGTAAGCTATTTTATTTATGCATGTATGTGATAATGTGTGTATGCCTTGTTTAACCCGATAGCCATTACAGAGCTGTAGTCATTTACTGCTTCAGAGCTCAAGGCCGGTTGACTTACATCAACTGTGTCTGTCTGCATGGGTATTGAAAAATACCTCACTACTGAGAAAAAGGTCATCCAGGGTATATATATATATCTGTGTGAGTGAGTAGGAGCAAAGTGGAAAGCAGTGGGAGACTACTTATAATTAAATTTTTTAGATTTCCACCCAGCAAGAGAATTCCGTAGGATTTCTTTGGGTAAATTTAGTGGCACAGAAATGTCTGTAAAGTTTAGGAAATTGTCCTTGAAAAAAATGCATGCTATTGAAGTGGATCTTGCTTTAAGTTTTATTTCTGTTATTTAAAAACAAAACTAAGTAAACCAGAAAATAGATTTAAAATGCTAAGTTTAGTTTTTCTTTTGTACCATGGCATGTACCACGTTTTTTCTATAAAACTGCAGTAATCAGAGTGTTATTAAAGGCAACTAATGCCAGTTATGGTATTTTTTTTATTTTTTCCAGGGATATTAATCCTCATATACCTCAATATATTACACAAGTGCCTTGGTATGTTGGAATTAACAGGTAAGGGTTACTCTTTCTATCAGTAATTATTTTTAATTGAACCTCCATTTCTTTATTGTCCACTAAATAACAGCCACACAACAAACAGCTTGCAAATGCATTTTACTTCTTACAACAGGGGTGGGCAACCTTTCTAGAGAGTGGCCCAGATCCTTCAAAAATTTTCTTCACACTGGGCAAAGGTAATAAGAAAAAGCGAGAGTGATAATGATAAATTTGGAGCAATTACAGTGCATTTTGTAACTTTACTATGCTAAACTAAATTAAACAGAACTCACAAATTAATGAAGAATACTAATATTAACAATGCTAAAAGCTAGTTTTTTTAGTCTTATGTCTTGGTATTTCTAGTGAGATATCTGGTATTGTTTTTCATTGACTAGTTTGTTGATATCAGGTCTGATATAAGAGTACAAAATCCTTAATTTGCTTTTTAAATTAGAGTCTGACAGTTGAGCCCTGTATTTTGTCTTGACATGATTCATTTTGGAAAAAATTGTTCACAGAGGTAAGTGCTCCTGAAGTAGCTGACACACCTTGTTGCCAATCCTTTTATGTTGGTCAAGCCCTCTTCCTTTGCTACATACAGCTGATAAAAGCAGAGCAGGTTGAATCGTTTCACTGCATATCAAACATAGAGCATTGCTCTTTCTTTCTGCTGCAAAATAATCTGTCCCTCAGCTTGCCTTGAACACATGACACTCATTGTCAATTTTACGCTTTTGGGCATTCTTTCCTCTTATCATCTTTCAAACAACACTTGAATAAAAAAAGAACTCCTGAAGAAATTAGAATCATGAGATTATCTTTCTTTGCAAAAATTGGAAGATTAAGTCACTGAGAAGAACTCTGATGAAGTTAAATTCTGTGGAGACAATTTTTTATTGTGCTTTCTAGAAAGGAAATACAAAAATATCCACCAATCCATGTAACAGACAAAGGCCCCATTTACATGACAACAGTGCGAGTCATATCACATTGCTAAAACAATTTTATTTGCATGCTTTCTTCAAATATAGAGAGAAACAAACAGAAAAAACAAAAGACATTATGTAAATTAACCTTGCTGTCAGTATTGCCATCCTCACTGCAAAAGTGGAGTGAAACCACATTGGTGTGCCAATTTACACACAGTTAAAACTACACCAGTGAAAAATTGCACCAGTGTGGCTACCAAAGTGTGGCTCACATTTATCCAACTGAAAAAGTTTTTCCAGAATCTCACGTTTGACAAAATTTTATGTTTCATTCAATAAATTCAATATCTGCAACCTCTAGACAACTATATTTGCTAACAAAAAATTATATAATTTTATGGCCTTGCAGGCCATGAAAATTCTTCTTGTGGGCCAGGTTCTGGCCTGCATGCTGTAGGTTGCCTACCCCTGTCTTACAACATGAAAAGGAAGAGGAAAACAACAGTTTTTGATAACCTAGTCATAGTCATTTTTAAGTATCAATCTTTTTATCATGTGCAAGTTTGTAACACCTGCCCACTGTTGTCTATCAGTACTTAAGGTCCTTCTGGGAGTCCTTTTGACTGTAAGCCCTAACTCACTGCATGATAAATATCCTACATTCATGACTGCTAAATTGTAAGGCCTTCAATTAAATAAAATTAGTATGTATTGCTTTTGAGGACTTATTTTGGTTCATGTCAATTCTGGTTTTATCCACCCACAAAAAATGCCCCCCCTATTCTGTTGGTCACCAATATTTTTTTTTATTCAAGTCCAAAAGGAATGCTGGTTATTAATGCATCTTGAGTGCATTCCAGCTTTGTAAACTGTTTGTTATATGACAAGGTTTAAGGTCAGATGTTACACAGATCACAATTTTGAAATTTTATTAACTTTTTATGTGACAATTGTGGCAAAGGTTAAAATTGAATACCATAGATTACCATTTTAAAAACATTATGTGTTTCTTATCTTATTATTTTTTAACTATATGATTAAAAAATACCATTTGTTTAAAGATCGTTTCTCCTCATTTTAAAACACTTTATTGTCATTGCCTTGTGTCATTTCACATTCCACATTTAAGTGTATTTCATGTAGAAACTAATGAGCTATGCTGATTTTGATATGGTTTTTTATTTTTTTTAGACCAACATTAAAACATCAGCGGCCACAACCAGAGAAACATAAAGTTTTTTCTGGTATTGATGAATGGTATAAAAGAGGAAAATCTCAGGTAAACTGCTTATTGCCAACTGTTAAAATCTGTTATTCTGTCAAGTTGAAATGGGCTGGTATTTACCAGATAAGTATTTTTCATAGACCCACTGATAATGCCGGCAGAGTTTGTTTCAACTAGACCATTTGCTACTTTAGCATATTTCTAAAGTCTACTGACATACGCCAGCAAAGCCATAGTCATAGGGTGGACAGGGTAGGCAGATGTAAGAGGACCCCCATGGCTTTATTCTTTAACATTTTGTATGGTAGGATATTAAATTGAAATGCACTTTTCCACATTAAAAATTATTGTTCTATTTTTGTGGTTGTATAGACATGAATTTTACAGTAAAAGTGGTTGAGTGGTGCTCAAGACTTGGTTTGCATTTGGGCTCAGAGCTACCTTGCTATACAATTATGTGTGAGCTCCATGGAATTATGAATATATTAATTAAAATAAGTTATATTTAGTGCATTTTTGTCCAATTGCAACTCCTCTTTTTACAATTGGTGAACACTATATTTTGTTAATGGTTTTCTTTATAGAATGTTGGTTCATTGATTGATCTTGCTGCTATTATCTTGTGTCTTTTTAGATGTGACAAACCACTGTCACATTCTGTAGCTTATGTCTTTACACTTTCAAAAATTTGGGTATAGTCAATTGAGAAAAGTAGATGAAACCCAATTAAATTTGATTGATAATTTTATCAAATTTGTTAATAGCCAAGTGAAGAGATTAGACTGATTTTGAAAACAATTCAGTAATTTCACTATCTAGCTACTGCAATGAATACAATTTCTCTCATGTCATTGCTTTAGCCTTGCAATATTAATAGCATTTCTAATTGCTATATTTGTCTTCTGTTGTATCATTTAGAAAGGAGCAGCAACAAAATTTAGAAAAGGTGCATGTGAAAACTGTGGCGCAATGACACACAAGAAAAAGGATTGCTTAGAGGTTGGATTAGAGTTGACTTAAGTTGTTTATTCAAAGAGATAACTTTTTTTTGAAATGTTCAGAGAGAAAAAAATGTTTTTCAGTTGAGGTATCGTAATTGATTTTTAAGTGCATGATGTGATATTCTTTCTACATATATTTATTGTGTGAGGTGTTATTCTTTTCTGTGCATCAAGAACTGTGACTCCATCACAACATTAAATTCTCTTCTGGGGCAGGACAATAATGTCATCAAGAAGGAAGATGGGTAAGAACATTTCAATTGAATGAGAGGATTCTGGAACTACTGGTGTACAGATTGAAAAACAATCATGTCTTTGTGCTATATGTATAAATTTAAATAGGTNTTTCAACTAGACCATTTGCTACTTTAGCATATTTCTAAAGTCTACTGACATACGCCAGCAAAGCCATAGTCATAGGGTGGACAGGGTAGGCAGATGTAAGAGGACCCCCATGGCTTTATTCTTTAACATTTTGTATGGTAGGATATTAAATTGAAATGCACTTTTCCACATTAAAAATTATTGTTCTATTTTTGTGGTTGTATAGACATGAATTTTACAGTAAAAGTGGTTGAGTGGTGCTCAAGACTTGGTTTGCATTTGGGCTCAGAGCTACCTTGCTATACAATTATGTGTGAGCTCCATGGAATTATGAATATATTAATTAAAATAAGTTATATTTAGTGCATTTTTGTCCAATTGCAACTCCTCTTTTTACAATTGGTGAACACTATATTTTGTTAATGGTTTTCTTTATAGAATGTTGGTTCATTGATTGATCTTGCTGCTATTATCTTGTGTCTTTTTAGATGTGACAAACCACTGTCACATTCTGTAGCTTATGTCTTTACACTTTCAAAAATTTGGGTATAGTCAATTGAGAAAAGTAGATGAAACCCAATTAAATTTGATTGATAATTTTATCAAATTTGTTAATAGCCAAGTGAAGAGATTAGACTGATTTTGAAAACAATTCAGTAATTTCACTATCTAGCTACTGCAATGAATACAATTTCTCTCATGTCATTGCTTTAGCCTTGCAATATTAATAGCATTTCTAATTGCTATATTTGTCTTCTGTTGTATCATTTAGAAAGGAGCAGCAACAAAATTTAGAAAAGGTGCATGTGAAAACTGTGGCGCAATGACACACAAGAAAAAGGATTGCTTAGAGGTTGGATTAGAGTTGACTTAAGTTGTTTATTCAAAGAGATAACTTTTTTTTGAAATGTTCAGAGAGAAAAAAATGTTTTTCAGTTGAGGTATCGTAATTGATTTTTAAGTGCATGATGTGATATTCTTTCTACATATATTTATTGTGTGAGGTGTTATTCTTTTCTGTGCATCAAGAACTGTGACTCCATCACAACATTAAATTCTCTTCTGGGGCAGGACAATAATGTCATCAAGAAGGAAGATGGGTAAGAACATTTCAATTGAATGAGAGGATTCTGGAACTACTGGTGTACAGATTGAAAAACAATCATGTCTTTGTGCTATATGTATAAATTTAAATAGGTATAAAACATTTACTAGTATTCATAGCTTTCTATTTGTTTTTCCACTTTTTTCTCTGAAATTTTTGAAGTTCCTGGAGATTTATGGTGATATCTTAAATGTGAACATTTATGGTGTTGGGCTGCATATAATTATACCATTTGTGCAATTGCATGTCACTAGCTATAAGTAGAAACCTTTTTTATTTACTTCATATGAAAACACGGAAGATGCCAAGGCTGTGACTACTTCTTCTTCTTCTTAAAAAAAACCCTAAGGTTCAAAGGGGTATTATTTCCAAAAAGTGACATATAGAATTCATCACAGTCAATTTGCACATGCTTGGAGCACACAAATGCTTATTATTTCTTGTGATAGTTTTACAACATGGTGCATATAACAACTTTGATTTGGGCTTGAAATTTCTCCACAATTTTGAATAGTCATTTTATGGCTTGTGTAGATTGATTCACTGTTCAATTCACCAAACTGCTTGTGTATAAAAGAACTAATGAGTAAGTAAAATCTTCTTATACTTCATAAAACTGCATCAGCATCTTGTATATTATTATTGCTGTTCATTTTTGATGATTAGTTGATGGATAAAGTGAAAATCTTTTGCTATTTAGGTCATGTCATTGAAGTTCCAGGGTGTGTTGAAGCATAGTGTGCAAGACTAAAAGCAGTTTGGTGTAAGTGGAGGAGTCATGCACCATTGATTGATAACAAAGCAGATGTCACTAAAAATAAGAGAATCAGTATATAAATCCATTATAAGATAAGCTCTTTTGCTTGGTGTGAAAATTGCCCATTGAAGTGAGATCAAATTTTAATGCTGGAGAGAACAGAAAATAGAATATTAAGAAGGATCTGTTACATAAGGTGGGAAGATACCAATATATAGGTTTGAGACAGTGATACCACTATTGGAATCAAAAGGTTGAGATGGATAGGCCATGTATAATGAAAATATGATGAGGGTTGGGTGAAGGAAGTGTTAGAAATTAATGGTAAAAAAGGGGGGAAGGCATACCCCAGAAGATCTGGTCTGACCTAGCGATTGATTATACTCGGAAATCAGGCCTAACTTTAGTTGATACTAATGATAAAAATAGTTGGCATAGAAGCCTGTGACAGATCCAGCATAAAGATTATATATGTCTATATATATAGAGAGAGATATATGGGTATTTTTTATTTACTTTAGTTTTATTTACTGTTTAAACTTATTCATGCTATCATATACTCATTTTTAAGACTGTCAACTAAAACAAAAAAAAGGGAAAAAAAAGAAATCAGGGCCATAGTGAGGGAAAATCCAGATTTTTTTTGCATGATAGGTTGATCAATTGCTGAGTGGATAGTTTTTAAGACAAAAAAACACTGATTTATTTTTGTTTTTTCCCCTCCTTGATGCCTTCCACTTAAATTAATTTCTTGTAATGTGGCATGAACTTTTCAAAATGCCCAAATGCATCACCAGCTGGGGTGCATCATACCCTGAAATTCTTTGCCATAACTCACATGTTCCCCAGACCTTTTCCCTGAAATGACTTTAATGAGCATCAGATCAAATCTTTACTTATTTGACATCATCAAATTACTCAGCTTTGCAATGTTACTCTTGGTAGAAAACATAAACCAGTTCTTTTTTTGTCACAGAGACCCAGACGAGTTGGTGCCAAATTTACTGGAGATGACATACAACCAGATGAACATGTCCAGGTTGGTCAACTTGACTTACAAATTTTGCAAGTAGAAGTTTGGTTGTTTTTCAGTCATACATTCAAATTTTAATTTCAGGAAAGGACATTTTGAAAAAAATTATATATTTTGAATATTATTTTTATATATTTTATTTGTTTATCTATGTATAGATAGACAGATATATAGATCAGTATAGATAGATATAGATGGATAGATTGATTTTTATTACAACTTCATATATTGTTTGTATGGTTTGTTTACATTTTGATAAAACTGAATAGCAATTGAATCTGTGGATTTTTAATAATTGAATTAAGTCATTAAAAAGAACTGAATTTTCTGGATTTCCTTTTATTTCCATAGGTTGAACTAGATTTCGACTATGATGGGAAAAGAGACAGGTGATGTTTTGTTTACAATATTTTTCATATGTATACATATATGTATTTGTACATATGTGCACATGTACATATCTGCATACCTGCATATATGCATATCTATCTATATGCATATCTACATATNGAATCTGTGGATTTTTAATAATTGAATTAAGTCATTAAAAAGAACTGAATTTTCTGGATTTCCTTTTATTTCCATAGGTTGAACTAGATTTCGACTATGATGGGAAAAGAGACAGGTGATGTTTTGTTTACAATATTTTTCATATGTATACATATATGTATTTGTACATATGTGCACATGTACATATCTGCATACCTGCATATATGCATATCTATCTATATGCATATCTACATATATACAAATATACATATATACATAGATACATAGATACATAGGAACATAGATACATATATACATAGATGCATAGATACATAGTATGAAATACTTAAGACTCAGGTTGTGGTAGATATTTAATAAACAAACTTAATAGATATACACTCTATTAGATTAAACATTTAAACAACACGTTTTGAGTCAGTTCAGAATAATTCTGCCGTGGCAGCTTGGGTTACCATTATGGTAGGTTCAAAACACTCATGACAAATCCAATGAACTTATAATGGTAGACATCAAAACAATAACAAAGTTCCCGAATATATCACATTCCTCCACCTTTAGTCAATTGGTCAAGTCTCGTAGTCCTGTAGAAACCGTGGGGGTTGTCTAATACGTGTAGGTCGAATCGGAGCATTGATTGTGACTTGTTTCGGTTAACCGAGGGAGGCGATAGCTGATGATACCGATGATGAAGATCCTGGATCTGCGTTTGTCGTTGTAATTGGTTCGGAAGGTGCTATGTCGGGTAATGTTAAGCGATCTGGCTCCTAGGACAGCTCTGGTGTTGGTAATGGTGTACTTACTGGAATTGTTGAATTCTCTGTCGTCGATTACCGTTGTCGGATGTGATCCACATGTCGCCGTACTACCCGAGGATCCATCAACTCCACCTCATAGGAAACTGGTCCGTTCAATTCTAACACATTCCCTTCCAACTATTCTGAACCTCTACCAAAATTCTTAACAAAAACCTGACCCCCAACCTTAAACTCCCAAACTGCACCTTTTCTGTGTCTCGCCATTTTATCCTGTCGACTAATTACCTTACCCCTCAAATCTGGTCTTACCAAATCCAATGCTGATCTCAACCTACGTCCCATCAATAACTCAGCAGGTGATTGCCCTGTGGTACTGTGTGGTGTGATACGATATGTAAATAACCATCGGTCCAGGTGGTCCTCTACGCTCTCTGCAGACTTTTTCCGAAAGGCATTTTTGAAGGTTTTCACAGCTCTTTCAGCAATCCCATTCGTAGCTGGGTGATACGGAGATGACTTTGTGTGATGTATACCATTTCTTTCAGCAAATAACTGAAACTCATTACTAGTAAATGCAGTGCCGTTATCTGATACTAGTGTTTGAAGAATACCACGTGTCGCGAATAGGTGTCTTAAGTGGTTAATTGTGGTAACTGAAGTTGAATCTGGTGTCGAAATAACCTCTAACCATTTTGAGTAGGCATCTACCACAATTAAAAACATTTGGTTATGGTAAGGACCAGCATAGTCAATGTGAATACGACTCCATGGGGATTCCGGCCTTTCCCATGGATGAATCGGTGCTTTCGAAGGTGACTGTTGATGCTTTTGACATTTATCACAGTGTTTTACTATCTCTTCAATAGCGGCATCCATGCTAGGCCACCAAAAGTAGTTCCGTGCAAGAGCTTTCATACGGCTCGAACCTGTGTGACACTGATGCAACTGATTCAACACCTGTGCTCTGTGTTGATCTGGTATAACCACACGACTACCATACAATAAACAATTGTCCTCCACACTTAACTCATGTTTACGACCTGCATACGGTTTAAATTCTGGCGCTACATTGTGTAGCCATTCTGTCAGTGTGTACTGGGTAATCTTGGAGATGACTGGATCTCGCTGTGAACTTAAACCTACTTGTCTACTGTTTACCGGGCTCTGGTCGAGGTTCATCAGTAATATTTTCTGATAATCATTGTCTGCATCAACTTCATTAGTAAAAGGTAATGGCAAACGACTCAAAGCATCTGCATTTCCATACTGGGGACCCGGCTTGTATCTCAATGAATAAATATAGCTCGCAAGAATTAATGCCCACCGTTGTAATCGTGCTGCAGTCATTACCGATATTGATTTGCCCTCTCTTAGTAAACCAAGAAGTGGTTTATGGTCCGTGTAAATCGTAAAATGCTGTCCATAACAATACTGGTCGAATTTTTTAATACCAAAAATTATGGCAAGTCCTTCCTTTTCTATTTGCCTATAATTACGTTCTGCTGGATTAAGACTTCTTGAAGCAAAGGATATTGGACGTTCTGATCCATCAGGTAATGTATATCATAGCACAGGTCCCACTCCATAAGGAGAAGTATCACACGATAACGTCAAGGGTTTCTTCGGGTCCTAATGGACTAATAATGCATCAGATGTCAACATTTCGTTGACATCTTCAAAGTCTTTTTCCTGGGATATCTCCTAATACCATTTTGTCTCCTTCCGCAATAGTACATGTAATGGTTCTAATACAGTCGCTAAGTTGGGCAGGTGTCGATGGTAATAATTTACCATCCCTAGGAAGGACTTTAGTTGTGAAACTTTTTCTGGCTTCGGTGCCTTGTGTATTGCGTTGAGTGTACTAGGGTCTGGCGATATACACTGTTCATCTACTTGCATGCCAAGGAATGTAACTCATTCCACCATGAATATACATTTCTCCTTTTTGAGGCGCAGCCCGAGGTCTCGTTTCTTCTCAAATACTGAACGTATATTTTGCAAGTGTTCATTATCAGTAGATCCACTAATCAATACATCATCAATTCGTTCCTTGGTCGAGGGAATGTTTTTAAGGGCCTTTTCCATTTGTCATTGGAAAATTCCAGGCGCTGAATGTACTCCATATGTTAAACAAGTGGGTTGGAACAAACCCTGATGAGTGTTTACTGTTAAAACTTCTCTTGACGACTCATCTAACAGCATTTGTTGATACGCATGTGATAGATCCAATTTGGTGAACTTCCCCCCCCCCCCCGGCCAAACTCGCATAAATATCTTCAGCTTTTGGAATTGGATAATTATTAAGCTTAGCGGCTTTGTTGACAGTGAGCTTGTAATCTCCGCATATACGCACGGAACAATCAGTCTTTACAATAGGAACGATTGGAGCAGCCCAATCAGAAACCTCTACCAGAACATAAACCTTGTTCTTAACTAAACGTTCCAATTCACTGTTTATCTTTTCAGTTAAGGGATATGGGACTGGTCGTGCTTTACAATATACAGGTTGACTGTCCGGTTTCAAGTGAATTTTTGCCTCCACTCCTTTCATATTACCCAACTCCTTTCCAAAAATTTCCTCATACTCCATCAACAACTCGTCTAAAGGAACAACCCTCTCTACTGAAAATATGTTCTGCCAATTCAACTTAATTTTGGACAACCAATTCCTACCTATCAAATTAGCACGCTCGCCCAGAACTACAAACACCATATCATTTATCGATTGCCCCTCGTACTCAATACTAACTTGCACGTGTCCTAAGGGGCGGATCACATTACTAGAATAGGTACGGAATTTTACACTTGTGGGCTCTAGCGATAGTTGGTTTCTTGTATTTAACGAGTGAAAGCATGATTCTGTTATTACTGACAAGGAAGCTCCTGTATCGACTTCCATTGATACTGTGTGTCCGTTTAATAACAAGGTTATCATAACTGGATCAGTCTGTCGAGGTTTATCTAACTTATAGAGGAGATATACTAATTCATGCCCCTCTTCTTCACATTCCTCAAGTTGATGAGTTTTATTTGATTCATTGAGTCATTTAGTGCGTGCTTCCCTGCTTTGCACACAGTACCAATATGCCCTTTCTTCTTACAATAATGACATGTAGCAAGCTTAAATCTACAAGTTTCTTGTTCATGTTATTGGCCACATCGATAACATGTTTTCCCCTCATAACTGAAGGCAGTTTTACTACTATTACTTGAATTGTCATCCATAGTACGGCGGTCTGAAATTTGCATTTGGTCCAATTTATCGGGTAAAACAATTGCGGTGTTTGTTTGTTGACCCTGTTGTATGACCTGAACATTTTTCGCGGCGCGCTCCATGGACGTGGCTATACGAACAGCTTTGTCAAAATCCAAATCTGTTTCTGACAGTAGGCGCTGCTGTATTCTATCATTCTGTTCCCCACAGACGAGTCCATCACGGATCATGTCCTCTAGGATTACTTCATACTCGCACAATTCAGATAGTCTGCGAAGTTCCGCGATATATGTAGCTATACTTTCATGAGCAAGTCTATCTCTTGTTAAATTTGAATCTCTCCATGATAATAGATGGTTTTGGGTTTAAATGTTGTTTCATAATTGCTACAAGTTCTCCATATGTCTTTGTTCCTGGCTTTATCGGGGCAGTTAAATTTCTAAGAAGTTTGTATGTGCGTGATCCACAGCTGCTAAGTAATATAGAACTCTTTTTCGCATCGTCAATAATATCATTAGCAATATAGAAATGTTGCATTCGTTCCATATACTCACTCCAATCATCCGATTCTTGATTAAACTCGTCCACTTTTCTAAATGTGGCAGTCATTTTGCGTGGGTAAATAACTACTCGTCGCCAATATGAAATACGTAAGACTCAGGTTGTGATAGATATTTAATAAACAAACTTAATAGATAAACACTCTATTAGATTAAACATTTAAACAACACGTTTTGAGTCAGTTCAGAATAATTCTGACGTGGCAGCTTGGGTTACCATTATGGTACCTTCAAAACACTCATGACAAATGCAATGAACTTATAATGGTAGACATCAAAACAATAACAAAGTTCCCGAATATATCACACATAGATACATTTATATATTGATACATTGATATATTGATACATTGATACATAGATACATGGATACATAGATATATAGATACATAGGTCCATAGGTACATAGGTACATAGGTCCATAGATACATAGATACATAGGTCCATAGGTACATAGGTCCATTGGTCCATAGTTTCCTAGACCTCTACATACATAGATCCACAGATACATAGATACATACATCCATAGATACATCCATCCATTGATACATCCATCCATAGATACATACATCCATAGATACATATATACATATATATATATGTGTGTGTATATATAAATTTGTATATATAGTATTAGTTCTTTTTATTAACTTGTACATGCTCCCAAGTCCTTCATTGTTGTATAGGTCTTTGCTTTTACGCTGGCCCTTTAATTTGTTCGTTGAATTCCCTCTTGGACAGAAAGACCTTCATACATTAGGTGAAACCTAGGAACCCTATAAGAAGATTTAAACATGGGATATTTATCATTGGTATGTGATAGTGATTAAGTTCCAAGAAACAAAGTTAATATACTCTGCTCAAGTTCTAATTGTATTCAGATTGATCTAAGTTTTGCTTTGGAGGTTGAAAGTACTTGCCTTTTAACAGCTGTAGAAAGTTCTTTTGTTTTATTCCAGCAGCACTTAAGGACAATTTTACAAAACATCACCAGCTCTGCTGCTGATGTTTCATGCTACTAAAGCACACTGTTTTGGTTATTTTCTCTATGATTCATCATGATTTTTGGTACTTCAAGATCATTCTGTTTGTATTTTTTCCTTGTATGATGGACTATCTCTACTTTCTCTACTTTACCANCATAGGTACATAGGTCCATAGATACATAGATACATAGGTCCATAGGTACATAGGTCCATTGGTCCATAGTTTCCTAGACCTCTAGATACATAGATCCACAGATACATAGATACATACATCCATAGATACATCCATCCATTGATACATCCATCCATAGATACATACATCCATAGATCTATCCATCAATCGATACATCCATAGATACATATATACATATATATATATGTGTGTGTATATATAAATTTGTATATATAGTATTAGTTCTTTTTATTAACTTGTACATGCTCCCAAGTCCTTCATTGTTGTATAGGTCTTTGCTTTTACGCTAACCCTTTAATTTGTTCGTTGAATTCCCTCTTGGACAGAAAGACCTTCATACATTAGGTGAAACCTAGGAACCCTATAAGAAGATTTAAACATGGGATATTTATCATTGGTATGTGATAGTGATTAAGTTCCAAGAAACAAAGTTAATATACTCTGCTCAAGTTCTAATTGTATTCAGATTGATCTAAGTCTTGCTTTGGAGGTTGAAAGTACTTGCCTTTTAACAGCTGTAGAAAGTTCTTTTGTTTTATTCCAGCAGCACTTCAGGACAATTTTACAAAACATCACCAGCTCTGCTGCTGATGTTTCATGCTACTAAAGCACACTGTTTTGGTTATTTTCTCTATGATTCATCATGATTTTTGGTACTTCAAGATCATTCTGTTTGTATTTTTTCCTTGTATGATGGACTATCTCTACTTTCTCTACTTTACCATTTCAGTTTTTTTGCTTTTTTTTAGAATGACCTTAAATTTCATTTGTACCCTTACATATCATTTTCGATATATGACACCTAAATACCTAGCAAAGATCTTTCTCTTTTTTTCCTGTACAATTTGTATAGTATTATGTATGGTTTTAGATAGAAATGGTACAAAACAAGTTGGAAATATGAAAAAGCTGTTATTTTCTTCATTATTCTGTCACTTAAAGGTGAGCATCCCTTAGTTGTAAGGACACACCTGCACATTAATCAGGATTCCACATTTTGAGATGTGAAAAATTAAAGACTTTTTAAAACTCGCAGAAAGCCATTAAATTATGTTAGATACTAAGAATCTTATCTACTCTGCAATTGCAATTAACTAAAATGCCTTTAGAAGGCCGAACACCACCAGAAAAAGAATCTCAAAGAACAGAAGCAAAAATGTCTTTCAAAACATGAACTGTTACAAGAGAGAAAGTGTTTTTATAGAGCATAGACAAACTTGTTCACAAAGTAAAGTGACAGAGTTGGTATATTATTTCTTATTTTGTGCAAGAGAGTTTTATTTTCCATAAGATGAAGTACAGTTATAAAAATGGAGGGAACCACATAGTTAATGTTTGTTGACAACATCAACAACACAATGTCAGATTAACTGAGTGTTTTTTCTTAAGAGTTTTTTTACTTTGTGAGGGTATATATTTGCTCTTTATTGTTACAATGTTGTTTAATTGTTCAATTAGCCAATTTTGAAATGCTTTAATTTTTCCCCTCTTTCTCTCAGATGGGCAGGTTATGATGTGAGTAAACACACAAATATTATTGAAGAATATGCTAAAGTTGATGAGGTGAGTATTTTGTTGTTGATGATTGTAATACCATTATAAGCATATTTTCAGTTGACCTTGAATGCATTTTGCATTGTATGTCAAGTTGTCATTCCATCCGAGTCTTGAAATTCCTACTTGTGTCCCACTTACCTTTCATTACTTGCCATTGAAGTCCCCTTACTCTTACAATATGTGTAATGTAGTTGCACTAATGCAATATTAAAGTGATACCTTAGACCACCAGTTCTAATATTTATTATAATTTAGGTTCTTTTATTTTCTTGTTTCTGATGTTCCCTTCTGTTCTCCTACAGGAGAGATATTGGTTGTTTTTCTTTGCCCTATCATTATTTTCAAATTGAGGGCTCAACGTCAATTTCTAGTACCTCCTCTTAAACTTGATACACCAGAAACAAGTTTTGTTGCTGCCACCGGAAAGCTATTTTTATTCTTCCTCCTTGTGCATAGCATAAAATAAAATTTTTATAAACAAACTCTTTCCAATGACCTCCTATTTGTAAAGAAAATTGTCACAAGATCACTTTCCAGATGGCTTTAATATTGACATGCTGTTATTACACTTCTCCCATCATCACTTCTCCCATCATCAGGATCAGGGCCTGACGATGGCAGAAGTATCCTTTAAAACGTGGCTCAGAAAAAGCTTACGACTAATGACATGATAAAGCTCTTACACCTTTGGCTTCCTCTGAGTCCATGAAGTTCAGAATTTTTCAAGTTAGGTCAGCTTAATTGACCCATTTCATAAAATGATATTCAATATCATGTGCTATTAATTTATGTTGATGGAAATGGTGTATATTAAAAGGGCTTCTCTCCTCTTCCGGCCCATGTCATAGATCATTGTGAAAAGCATACAGATGTGTGTTTTTTTATTGTAGGCTAAACGGTACCTAAAGGCCAAAAAGCTTGAAGAAGATTTATCACATGGAAAAGCGGATTCTATCAAAGTTGTAAGAAGTTTGCTTTAATTTTTCTTAAGTATTTGGGTAGTTTGTTTTTCATTTTTACTGCATACCGCTTTATTGCATTTAGAATATTAGATCTTGCAGTATTTACTCCATGTTTATTACATTTTTTGACAAATGACGTGTTTGCCTGTCTGTCTGTTTCTGCCTTTATATATTTATCTATATCTGAACGTATCGATTTGTCTCACCTTTTCTGTGTCTTGTCCACATCTTTATTTCGCTGTTGCTATTTATTTTGCGTGATATCCTTTCCCTCTATAAAATTTCTCTTTGCCTGTTTCTCTGCTTCTCTTCCTCCCCTCTCTCTGTGTGTCTCTCTCTGTGTGTCTCTGTCTGTCTCTCTCTCTGTCTCTCTCTGTCTCTCCCTCTCTCTCTGTCTCTGTCTCTCTCTGCCTCTGTCTCTCTCTCATTTAACTATCCATCCATCCATCTATCTATCTATCTATCTATCTATCTATCTATCTATCTATCTATCTATCTATCTATCTATCTATCTATCTATCTATCTATCTATCTATCTATCTATCTATCTACCTATCCAACTACCGGTCTGTCTATCTATCTATCCATCTATCTGTCTATCTATCTATCTATCTATCTATCTATCTATCTAT
>RDPX01000168.1:1613326-1625997 GCA_003991215.1 Morbakka virulenta | reverse complement strand
CATTTGCTTTCATGTTTTGAATAATTTTGATTACATTATGAAATTTTCACCCATCTTTGTGACCTTTTCCACCATAGGCAAATGTTATCACGTGACTTTGTGCTTTAACAATGGAATATTTTTGGCCTGGACAATAAGGGCAATGATTTTGTTACTGATGACTTTCAGGGGCGCTAAAAAGTATAATTTGTAGATACCAATGTATACAAGATGGCAAGTAAATCAAGTCTTTCATATTCTGCATGCTGGTTCATTGTTGCGCAGAAAATTTAGGATATTATAGAACAAAGCGTGCAACGTGATCAGAAAATGTTTTTTTAATTCAGACTCTCTTGATCAAAACTTGTCATTTTATACTTTCTACTGAGTATAATGTATTATGTTCAGGACTGATCCTGGGGGTACTGGTGTAAATTACTATTCAAGAGCCATGACACACATCACGTGACAAGAATTTAGATAGTCACAACCAAATTAATGCCCCATCAACCATTTATTTATGATTTGTTTACCGGCTGTTTTTCGACGCCGCACATAAAATTATCCCAATAGCGAGCTAGTTATCGCATACGAATGTAAAAGTCGTTGATCTTCCACCGATATTAACCAAGCAATGATATGGTAATTATTATTTCGTTCAAAGTAGTTTGGTTTTGTAAGCTAATTTGTATTAAGACAATTTTTCTAATGTAATCATCCACATTATCGGGTGTTTTCGTTATAGTACTTGTACAACCTGGATCCCAATTCGGCATATTATGATCCCAAAACTCGTTCTATGAGAGAAAATCCTTTAAAAGAACACGAGAAAGGAAGAACGTAAGTATTTAGAAAGTCGATCACATATAAGTAGATATTCTATTGCTTCTGAGTAATTTGCATATTTACGCATACTTATATGTGGGCGTCGTGGTCAGTGCAGTTGCACTGTGACCATAAAGTTTCTTGTTCGATTCCCCGAGCTGGCGAAAAACTTTGGAGTTTACAAAAAAGAAAAAGGCTGTCTCTTGGCGTCAGGGAAGGCAGCTGGGCAAGAAATACCTCTTGGTAACAACAAAGACCCTATAGGCACCGTGTGAGCTCAGGATTTGGGGGAAAAAACAAAATAAAGCAACAACATGTATTTGCATATGTCTGCTTCGTGGTGATCTCATTAATGTTGTTTGATGGTTCTGAATTGATAGCAGATTGGCCATTTTTGATCTTCCCATTTGAGCCACAGCCAGAAGAACGCGTTCTCAGTCGTCTGTTGAATTTCTTTCAACAGTTTCATCTTCTCCTTTGGTCGAAAACCAAGTTGCTTGAGTAAGTTTATAGCTCGATAACCCTATCTAACCGCGATATCCCACTTCAGTTGATCGACACTCGACCTCCCATCCTTAATCATTGCAGGATCAGATTCTCGTATCGATCTTCTTTCCTGTTGTAGCCGTCATCGATAGTCCTTCTTTTCGGGCACCAAACAACTAGGCCATGCTATTGTTGCGTTTGCACTGCAGGAAACAACAGCGCAGGTTTTAGCACTTCACTCACGTCTTAGGAACCATTCCATCCCTCGTCATTTTCTACTGATTTCTTGCCCTTTAGCAGAGTCACATCTTGCTAGCAGAAATTGCTCTTACTATATATATAAACAATCATAAGTCCTTTTGCATATAATTTTTTCCTACGTTTTTAGCTCCTGCAAGAATTAACTTTAACTTGCTAAACGTTTCAACTTTTGCCTTCTTGAGAAATGCACAATCTAGCTACATACAGCCCTTATATAGTCAACTACAAAAAAAAACAGTACAGAACCAAGTAATTGGAGTAAAATGCTCTAAAGAGAAAAGCCTGAATATATGTAACACATGTCTGTAACACATGTATGGATACATATATATATATATATATATATGTAGATATACGCAAAGACATAGATGTATAGCGTTGTAGTAGATATGCACTTGACCTTTATCAAAAGTCATATTTTAATCAGAGATACGGTATGTCTTTGTTACAAGGTCACAGATCACAGATATGTCAAAGTATATTTGTTCATTACTGGGAGACTTTATGCAAAATAGGTATTCAGTTTCTCTTCCTGAACTTTGCCGTACATTAAATAGATGTTATTTGGTTATTGTTGTGACATTAAAGATAGGTTCATCTAAAGCTGAATCAATTATTGAGGAGATTTTATATTAAGCTCTTCCACATCATACCAAAAGGAGGCAAAACATACAAAAACATAATTTTGCTGTTTATACATGATGCTTCACAGTTGTTGAAACAAGATGAAAGTACAAAAATCAAGGACCAGAAATGAAAGAGCAACGAAGATTGCGTTTATTGGAGCTTGATATTATTTTGAGATCTGTAGCCTCAAACATTAATAAAAAATTTCATTTGAAACCCTAGAGTACATACTGCAGATATCCGCCGTTTAACTGAAGGTATGGTTAATTGGCGCCTGTAAAATGTTGATACGCCATGTGCATTCTGCCGGCGTAATCGCTTAAATCGGCGATTGTCGCCGTTGATGCAGTACTGACTCAAGAATTGCTCTGTTTTGTGTTGTCCTTGAGTAATACTCAAAGGAAGAAATCTGGGGATTTAATTCAAGCGAGTGATGTGCACTTATTACTTAAGATCTGGGGCTACTGAAATTCTTCTCAGACTTTAAATGAAGTCATGGCATGGTAACGTTAGCAGTGTGAAGGAAAACCCTACTACTGGAACTACTGTTAAACCACATCAAGCTCCTCATGCTCCTTTAGCTCTAAAGGTACAATGTCAAACCAACAATCCACCAGTAAGAAAAGGACAATAAAACATTTTCTCATTACTGAATCATTACTAAATAAACACAAAGTTCGTAGCATAATGTTCGGATTTAAAGTAGGCCTGTCTCGATGTAGCAATGAACTCTTCTTTAATTAAAATTAAAAATTTCAAGTAACTGAGGCCGTAATGCAGAAATTCTTTGAGGAAGGGTTAACACTTTTTTAGATTGTGAGGCGTTGTGTTACGGCAGAAGGTTCGTTATTAATACATTTTCCTGTTAAAGGGAAGACTCTTAAGTGTTCCGATGCTCTGATGTTCAAGTGACGTATGGTTTTACCATAAAAGACAAACTTATATACAATGTTTGGCCTTGGCTGCTTCAAATTTTTAAACTTGAATCAAAGGAGCGTTTATTGATTCATCGAGGCAATCCTGATTTCAATTTAAACATGACATCAGGACCTTTGGTTTTATTTGGTAATGATTGATTTATGAGAAAAAGGTGTTTTGATCTTTTCTGATTGATCGATCGTTGCTTTAACCTTGTAGCTTTGTAACTTGTTTACATTCCTCTAGCTCACCCCTGAATCATTCAAGCATTGGAAGGTAAGTGTCTTTTATCACTGGGCTATCCCAGTCATCTTCAAGGAAAATGCTTCAATGATCCCGAGTTTACGAGATGGTGACCCATGCCATGTATGGTTTTGAGTGCAGAGAATGTGCAACGACTTTGTCAAGATGTTTCCTTTCCCAGAACACTCAGCTCTTGGGGGTAATGTGACTATCGAAGACGAAGTGGGCTATATCCGAAAATCAGACATCATTTAAGAATTTTTCGTCATTGTCGATCTTTTGTGAAAACCACCGGTATATGGATACCCCCATTTCCATATCACCCAAGGTCAACTGGTATTTCAGCTGGATTCCGTATAGATAAATTTTGGGTTCCTTATTTACGATCCCCCAAAAAGGAAGATAGAGAGAAACCAAGTGCTTCGCTTTGGTTCCGCTACAATATTCACAAGCATCATAACCTTCAAAGTACTTGACCAACTCTAGCATCTGAGTTCTGTTTACCTTCCTTTCGTATCTTGCTGGAGCAATCTTGAAAGAATTAGTTTGCTAATATGTCTTCAAACAAAAATGTTCTGCGTCATCTCCAAGGCGTGATGTCGGAACATTTGATTAGTTATATTAGAAAAAAATCAATTGCCGTCTTTTTAATCGAATAAATTATTTATTTATTTTTAGTATAAATTACGGTGGAGATAATTGGGTAAGATCAACAGGTGACGTGAGAGACATGGCACAATCACAATGTAAGTACTTGGATTGTGTTCTTTTCTATCATCATGTATATTATTATCGTCAAAGATGAAGAATAAGGAGATCTTATGTAATGGGAATATTTTTTGAATAAATTTTACCCTGCACACAAAAAAACAAACACTACATTTCTACATTTTGTATCATGTCTCTCTTTCCTATCTCACTTTTATCGCCCATCTACCCTATTTCAACCTTTCACTTTCGGTATCAGATATGCACTTACAGAGATTTTCGTGTGCGTTTGTCCATGTCTATGTGTGTGTCTGTGTGTGGTCTCTCCCCCCACTCTCTTTCCTCCAGATGCCTGGGCGCCTGGGTTATTCTATAAAGGGCTGATCATATGAAAAAGACTTGAGCCAACACGTTCATTCCCATGTCAGCACCTTTTTGAACACACCTTTGCCTTCTCGGGGGCCACTACAAAGATCTAATTTAGAATCAGAGACGACTGTTGGTTACAACATGTTCATTGCTACTTAGTATCAGTAACAAGTATTATCTCGATTTAACCACATGTGAAAGGTTATGTAGGATCAATGAAGACAGCAACATTTCTCTGTATATCTTTACATTCAAAAGCAATGAAGTGGTATGATTTATCTTTTAAAGACCCGGTGAATGCCTATGTAATTTCTGGGTGTAATAGCACTTTAAACGCAGCGTTTTTTTCTCTTTTAGACCCAAAATTGTTAGTATTTTATTTAGAGTCTAGGCATTGCAACGACATTGCATTTATGAGTGGGTTAGTACGTTGAGGGTATCAGCCGACAGCATCTCTGGACACAGTTCTCAGAGCTTTCCAGGCACCTCTCTCTTCCATAACAGTGCGTATCACAGCATAATTTTCCAATCCTGTATCACACTTGAGGGTGTCGATGAAGATAGCAGAGCGTTTTTCTCTTCTTTTTCCATGTTAAAGCTCTCAGAGAACCAGATCTCTGGCTAGCAGTTCAGTATAACTACACGAAGGCCAACAAGTCTCATTCTTTGGTCTCTAACCTTGTGGGAAGGTTGAGTCTTAATGGAGCTCTTGATTGGTAGACGAGTTTGCTATTCGACTAAAATAAATAAAAGATTGCTTTTATAAAGTTGTTTAATGACAGCCTCTTATGTAGAGGAGAAACAAGCGTACTTAGGGTGGTAGAAATAATGGATAATGGATAATAATAATAATAATAATAATAATAATAATAATAATTTATAATAATGGATTTTCAAATTGTCGAATATTTTTGGCGAAATATTAAAACAAAAAAAATTTTAACACGGCATAGAAAAGAAAAAAGTTTGTCAGGAAATAATATTAAAATTATAAAAACTTTAGCAATTTTTATGTGAAACTGATAGCCAGTAGTATATTAGAGGAACTTCCACTGGAAAAACTTGTGTTGAATACAAACTGCAGGACAGAAGGAAGTGCATTTCTTCTTAGCGTGTGAGACACTGGTACAGGTGTTTAAAACACTGCAGTGTTAAATAAGTTTTTGTCTAAAGCTTGTTCCCAAATCAACGGTTTTAGTGGATAAACATGATTATTTTTTCATACTTTGATATAGTATTTTAAAACAAGAGGTTTGAAGAATAGAATTTTTCGGAAAAGTTCGATACCGATTGGTCATTTAAACGCATTTAATTTTGCAGATTTTGTCTGTTTAAGTTAAAAATATTTCGGACCAAGGCCTCCCCACCCCCCTATTTGTTTTCATCGTTGACCATTTTACAGTTTTCTGGAATATGAGGAATGTAAAGCAGGTTGTGTCTTTTAGTGGAGGAAATAATCTCCTACGAAAGATTACTTTTTTTAAATAAACCGCTCAATTTCTCATATTTTACATGTATCTTTCAGTATTTGCCTGGGAAGCGCACGAAAGAGGAGCAGACGTGCATCTACAAGCGGATCCCACCAAGTTAGAGCTTTTGCATAAAGAATTTAAAGTTAAGAAAGATTCATATAAAAAAGAAGTTGAAGACGGAATTCTTGAAAAGGTAAAAGTTTGGGCTATAGAGAAATGTGGCTGTTTGTTCTCAGGGTTATTTTGGGGTGTGTTACTGTGGGTGGGTTATGTACTTGTGAGTCACCACACATCAAGGCTAGAAGTCAATGGAGGATGAAGGTTTAATCCCTTATTCTCAGAAAATAATTCAATATAGATGGAGAGAATTTGGAATTGTAGAAAAGTGAAAAATTGGTGTGCTTCGAACTGGATTCGAACCAAAAGCCTGCCACTGTCGTGGTCACATGCTCTAAAAACTGAGGTATCGACACTCTTTCATAGCCAGACCATTTTTTCCACCTTATCTTTAAACTGAGCACGCTATTCTCTCCCCAGGTCTCCGTTTTTGGATATCACATCTTAATTACTCATATTGTGCTGAGCCTCGTATGGAACGATGACTTCCCTCCCAAGGTCAAATCATCTGATTCCAACATTCATGGAGGACATGGAAATTTTTAGAATAATATGATATAGATATAAGATTGAAAAATGTAGTGAAAGATTTAGTTGCAAGATACCTGTTAGTGTGACCTCAATCCGATAATTGTATCATAAGCTAAATACACATCACCTAATTAACAATTTTGTTTAATTATATTGATAAGAAACTCATTGTACAAGTACATTAAGTTTGAAAATATTGAATAGACAACTTTTGGAGACTTAAATTATTTATTTAGCAGGGCAAAACTGCAGATTTTTACAAACATTATTAAGACCAATAATAAATATTGTGCTAATGCGTATTTACATCACTCTGTTTATTTTAGTATGGTGGTGAGGAACACCTTGATGCACCCCCCAGGGAACTTCTCTTAGCACAAACGGTATTTGTATTTCATCTTGAAATATTAGCTTATTTTGTTTACAAAATTTAAAAAAATATTTAGAATTCTTCTTCCATGTCACATAAAGTTGTTTTGCTTTTGGTAGTGCGTGTCAACAGGAATCTTTGTGCAATCACAAGCTTGACTTAAAACTTCCGTTGTCTACCACGTAAAAATAGAAGGGGCAGAAAAGGAAGGGATAACGCAGGTATGGAAGTTGTCAATAGTGAGTAAGGAGGAGCGTTTTTAAACTAATTCCAGAACTTTTATATTAATTGGTTTCTCAGCCATCAAGTCGTGGAAAACAATCATAACCAACCATCCAAAGTGGCTTTGGGCGCACCTTTTATGACATTTTTCTCTTTTAAATAGAAATGAAAGAAAAGAGTGGGAAAAGCAGACAAAATGAAGGTCTTATGTTAATTTTTTGGCATTTTTTGGGGTGTGGAAGGGTTTGGATTCCGGGAGGAGAATTTTTATTATATATATATATGTGTGTGTGTGTGTCTTTTACTATATCGCATAGCTGCAAATTGCTGGTAGCGTTACATTTAGAAATCCACCCCTTAATTAAATTAAGAGTAGGGGTTAAAAGGCTCCTTTAAGCATTTTTGGATCTCACGAATAAAGTATAAGGTTTGTGATTAACTAGTGTTTCGATCGGGACTGGATCTTGAGGTAATTGTTTGCGATGGAAAAGGAGTTTTTTACCTGCCCGTGAAACAAGCAGTTCTTTTGTATACAGGAACTGGCATTCCTAAAATGAAACATTTCTTTGCTATTATATCTTATAGGTTAAGAATTTTTATTAGCTTCCAGTTTTCTGCCACATTACATACAATGTGGATGAAATGAAAGTATCCCCTTTTCATTCTGGTCAGAATATTAAACAACCACCGTTTTTAGTTTGCAATGAATATGGCTGAAACTTTTAGCCATAGCAGGATAAATCCTGCAGAGTAACCACTATATTATGCAGAACACCCCACTCGAAGTGTTGTGGCCGATTATTACCATTGCTGAATCCTGATACACAGGTGGCTTAACAAGATCTTTCCCACCTTTCTAGTTCTGTCTCAAAATCGACCAGACCTTCTTTTGCCCTTCAATTTTACTTTTTCTTTAATGTTATTCAGTGATTTACAGCTTCGTCTAATTTGTTATCGGTGTATCAAATATAATTAAAATAAGGTATTTCATTGTATTTGTTAACAAGTTGTATTATACTCTTGAAGTAGTAACATTTTGTGGAGAAAACTATTTACAACTTTGGTGCGATGAATTTAAAACTTGTGTCACGTTGGTAGATGCTATTTTAATATAAGCATATCTACTGTATATCTTAAACTCCATCAAGCAGAGATGGAAATCAGATAATAAGTAACTCTGAATAAAGGGCAGACATATTTTTGTTGTGAACTTGAAATAAGTAAACAACCGACGAATTAGGTTTCTTATGTATCTTGGCGAGTTTTGAATAAATTTTCCCCGTCAAATTTGTGGTCAGGTTTGATTTGTAATAACGGTTCTAACAGTGATCAGTGTTGGGGTTTTTTTGCGCCTAGGTTTTTAATAGGAAGTAACGTTTCTGTGGAGGGTTGCTCTCACTTTTGCATTTTGGTATTAGTTTTCCATGCAATAGTGGTATGATCAACTAACAAGCATTCCGCTTTTGAGAACATGAGTAGATTAGGAAAAGTAGTTTCAGACCATGATAAATATGTCATTCTTCCAAACTGCTTTAATGATTTTCATTTTTCGCGAGGTTTGAAATTTACTTTTTTTCTGATAGTTGGAAGACTTTAATGAGGCGGTAGATACGCAAAAAAAGATTTTGGGTGGCTATTAAACTATTTTTCGAATTTATTGTTGTCTAGCCAATTATAGTTATGGTTTTTTTTAAATACAGGAGGAATATGTTGAGTATTCACGGACAGGAAAAGTTGTCAAAGGTGGGTTTAATTAATTTAATTATGTGTCTTTTGCTGTATTTTACATGTTTTCTTCATACCTTGCCTTGGTATGAAGCCTTCTCTACCTTCCTTTTTCTTTCTTTATTTTTGATGGATATTTATACAGGATAGTCTTTTCAAAAATGATATTTGGATCCAAATAGTAAATAAAATTTCTGTTTTCCAGAGAGTCCTGTTGAAAGGTAAAAAAACTCAAGAACAACAAAACAAACAAAAGCCTTTAAAGAATCAAAAACAAGAAGAGTAGTCGAGAGGGTATTCGGTGGCATGAATGGGAACTGTCCAATGTCTTCCGGTCAAATTTGATCCGGAAGATAATGCATTGCGCCAAGTATACCTGTTCGTACCCAGATAATGGCCACATAAGCCCAGAGCACTTAATACCTTTAGACCCTAGACACTTCTATACACATAACCTCATTCGAGAATATTACTGAACTAGCATGAATAATTTAACAATAAGGATGTGTATAAATTGAAAGAAAATGTTGAATTTAAGGAAGCTAATTATGGAGAATCAATCTGTCTTGCTTAACAATTTTTATAATTTCTTTTGGTTGACGTTTAGTCATCGGGCCACCTGAAAGCCTTTGACTTTGCAGAAGTAACTTTTTTCTCGCCAGGATGAATACTAATACGAAAATTACTTTGCCTGAAAAAAAAGAGAAATTAACAAAGAAGTAGAACAGGTTGCTGGAATTTTAATAGAATTAGTAGACAATGAGACCTGAGTTTTTTTAGTATTTATTTGCTTATTTATTAATTTATTAATTTTTATATTTTTTTCGAATATTTATACAAAATAAGCCATTCAAAACGTAGCTGAGCGAACTTCCCCTAAAATATCATTATAGACTTTTGCTCCATGAAAACAAAAACTGTTTTTGAATGACTCCAGGTTTGCCTTTGATAATCTGACCTGGATATTATTGTTCCTGGTTGCATTTTACATTGCATTATTTTTTTCACATCAAGACCAACAACATTCTCTAGTGTCAAAAATTGATTTAACTCGAATGTTTGTGACTTTCATGGCAATTTCGTGTATCATCTATGCTATCAGAGTGACTTTCATCACCAGACTCTTCTTGTTAAGCAACCTTAGACTTGACTGCACCGTTCTTTCCTCGGATCCCTATCAGTGAACATCCCTTCCAGATATACGCGTAGAGAGCTGAGTTTTTCACAAAACGACAGTGCTTATATCCAGTCAAGAACATTAAATACTAGCAAATAAGAAAGACAATTAAAATATTGAAAATGATAACGAATAGGATTTGAAATAAAAATAATGAAATGATGTAGTAAGAAGGGTAGTGTCGATTTCACAGATGGTTCAGTATATGTCCATAGAAAAGCCAAAATCACTGGTCTCGCATTTGTTTTTAATTGTTATTATTTATTATTTGTTTATGGTGTACAGAATTGCCCAACCTATCGAGGCATCAAATTACAAAGCCACACAATGAAGCTTTCTGAACGAGTGTTAGATGGTAGGATAAGGGAAGAAGTGCAGGTCAGTGAGCAACAATTTAGCTTCATGCCGAACAGAAGTACGGTTGACCCAATCTTTAGACTAAGGACGGTGACAGAGAACCTCAAGGGAGAATTGCCCTGTGCCCACTGGTATTCGCCATAGTTATGGACAAGCTGACGGATGATGTTAGAAGAGGCTGCCCGCACAACATGATGTTTGCAGATGACGTGGTACTGATAAAAAAGAAAAAGCATGAGGCGGAAAGGGAGCTTGAAAACTGAAGGGATAGATTGGATAGAAGAGGGTTGAATATCAGTAGAACAAAAACTGAGTTTATGTTCATCAACGAGAAATTTAATCTACCATCAATAAAGATTGCGAGTGAAGATTTGCACGAAGTTGAGGAATTCAAGTACCCTGGTTCGACGAACCAGAGTGATGGAGGGAGGAAGAAGGAAGTGAAGAAGCGTATCCACGCTGGCTGGAACAACTGGAGAAAAGCGACCTGTGGTTTGTGTAACAAACACGTGCCAGTTAAGCTGAAAGGCAAGGCCACAAGACCTTGGTTCTACCGGCAGTGTTTTACGGGATGTAAACTGTTCCTCTCACCAAACGACAAGAAAGCCAATTTGATGTGGCGGAAATGCAAATGATGCGCTGGCCAAAGGATGTAACCAGGAGAGACAAGATAAGAAATGAAGGGATCTCAAGAAACTTGGGCGTTGCAGAAACCTCTAAAAAACTGCATAAAAATCGGCTTCCATGGTTTGGGCATGTTGAAAGAAGAGATGAACAGTATGTGGGAAACAGATACATGTAGATGAAGGTACCAGGACGAAGAAGAGGAGGGAGATCGTGCCCCAGATGGAAGGAAAACATCAGAGAAGACATGGCACTGTTTTTACTTTTTTTTACTGTTTTTAATGGCCGTCGTCCAGCTACTTCGATCATAAACAAGAAACTTGAATAATCAAGAATTGAAAATGTTTTTACGGGCTTTATTAATCAGATGGTCAAATTGGTCAGATCTAAACATTTTGTGCCGGTCATTGCTACACTCAAACTCTCCCTGGGGAAATCACACGTTTTACGATTTCACATATAATACGTTGTAAAAAAGATATTTGTTTGAAATGTGAATTGGTTTTTCCCCGATAAAGGTTTATTATTGTTGGATTTGAATTGTAGACATTTAGATACTTATTTAGATTGGATAGTTGATTGTAGAATAAATTCATTACTGTTTATTACATTTGTGTTCTAGTGATTTAATTACCACACACAAGCCATGTGTAATTGTTTTTCGATGAATTAAAGTCAGCTTGTACGAATACACTTTAAACTTATATCACGATCACATTACACCATTAAACGAAATACAGTACCCACTTAGCACACCCGTGTGCTTACTGGGTACTTTATTTGGTGGATTCAGATTAACGAAAGGAAAGAAAAGAAAGCTTTTTATCATCCAATTAAATATAATTATATTTGTCCGTCAACTACAACAAGACAAGTCCCTGATGAACAGAGGCTTGTCTGTAAATTGTTTCATTACTTTGATTTGTTTTAAGCGACTGACCCATTGCTGCTCCTTCCAATACGAACCAGAAGTTTGGAAACGAGTGAAAATGCACTGCATTTTTAACCTACCCAAACTTTTGCTTTTAAATGGAGCCTTGCATCAGCTGATAAGCTGATAAGGTGCTTTGTTAAAGTCACCTTCATATTGCTTCATTACTTTTTAATGCCCCTGGGAACCTTTGGTACTGTTGTAGCCCAGTTTGGGGCACATATATTTTTCAATTTTATGTAATTCCAAATCCTCACCATTTATATTATTTTCACAATATTTTGTATGTGTCTACTCTTAACATTTAGGTCAAGAAAAAGCAGTTGCAAAATCAAAATATGAAGAGGATGTACTAATAAATAATCACACTGTAAGAGATGCTGATACAGTAAATTTGATTTTTGAATTGCCAATACAATTATTTGCATTTTGATCATAGCTTTATGCTTGTCACTACGGTCAAATCACCTTTTGTACTCATGTCTTTCCAACAGAACAAGATACGAAAAATTGAGAAATAAGTAATCCATTGGTACTTAAAACTAAAAACAAAAATTAAGTGAACATAAAAGGCGGTGCTCTTTATGTGACCCCCCCTTTTCTCTCTGTCTCTGTCTCTCTGTCTCTCTCTGTCTCTCTGTCTCTCTCTCTCTCTCTCTCTCTCTCTCTCTCTCTCTCTCTCTCTCTCTCTCTCTCTCTCTCTCTCTCTCTCTCTCTCTCTCTCTCTCT
>RDPX01000168.1:1582891-1595762 GCA_003991215.1 Morbakka virulenta | reverse complement strand
CATTGCTACTTCACAAATCTTGTGAATAAATTATTTTCACACAAAATATTTGCCCTTTTTATAAACCCAAGAGAAAATCATGATTTAATGCAAGGAATTCAGGAATGCAAAACAGGAAAAATGAATCACAGAAACGTAGATTCAGTGACGATTTTATTAAGGGCGTTTACAATTACTCAGTACTAACGTCATTTGTCATGATCTTCCTTGTTTCAGCGTTTTTAGTCACAGAACCACTGTGAAGGCCCCCGAGCAAGAAAAAAAAGTTGAACTTTTTTCAACTCCATAATTTTCTTGCTTAAGAAGATAATTTTTTGCTTAAGCGCCTTCAAATTTTGCTTGCGCAAAAAAATTAACCCTTTTTTTTAAGCAATAATTTTTTTGCTTGAAGGTGTAAGCAAAATTATAGCGAATTAAGTAGGATTACGATGCAGACATTATGGCCTTTTTTTTCTCCTTACTCTTAGTATCAAGATTTACACTAGGCTTTTTGTGACATGGCTCTTCAGATATGGCTTTATACTATAATACATATATATAGTATAATAGTATATACTTGTAATATACTATGTATTATTTTGCTAAAATATATTAACATGGATTTGCACGTGTCTTTTGATACCTCTGACACTTCTTTATTTTTATCATTATCTTCTATTGCTTTAATTATTCTTTTAATCACACCCACCATCTAGTCCAACTCACTTGTCTTTTTCTCCATTTCCTGATTGCTATTATAACGTTTGATTTAAGGATATGGGCACCTCTGGCTGGATCTGACAATTTTGACATTCCGTCGTGTGCAACATGGACTAACTTAACAAGATATTCAGTTGTACGTTTTAAAGTTTCTTCCAAGATGAAAATTCTGTTGCCTTGATAGCATTAAAATTGGCTACAGCAGGTTTTCTTTCCGAGGTTTTATTTACTCCTGTGAATATTCAAGGATTCATAGAAAGCATCTATCTCTTCTTCTGTGCTTTCTTATTTAGATGCGTAAGTAGAGGGGAGCCACAAGATACTGCGCCACTTTTTTTTGAGGGATAGTCCCAGACCTCTGGACCGCGTTGAGACAACTATGGGGCAAGAGTCACGTGATCACAAGCTATTAAGATAAATAGCCTAACCCTTATTTCTTTTTGTTGCTGCTATGCTAACCCTAGTATTTTTGTTGTGATTATAACTAACTTCCATTGTAACTCATTGAATCGTAGTGCCTAGATAGACTAACCCTAGTTTTTCTGTTTCTGTAACTCGCCTCTGTAAAGCAGGTGCTTATATAAACAAAATATAAATAATTGATGAGGAAAACGAAAAGGTAGTCATCTATATAAACAATGTAGAACAACAAGTTCCTACTAATCCATTCTTTTGCAAACCGAAACAATATATATTGATTAGTTTTCAGCATTTTTCACAGCTTTGTGTACGCTGTGTAAATATAAATTGCTCGCTTTAGACCTTTATTACAAACAATGTGGAACAACATGTAAGGCTTCATTACTACATAAAAGTAGTTTCAGGGTCTTGATTGTGATAGAATCATTTTACAGAATTAAAATGCGTTGCAAATGGTATAAAAGGGCTCGAATTTTTCCCTCCTTTCATTTGCTTTAGCAGTTAGTGTATAGGTTTAACATCTTTTATTTTTAAGTGAGCACCTTAAAATGGAGGTTAATCTTTCCCTCTGTCATCCTTTCTCATGCGTTTTAGCTGGAAGTCGATTTACGGGGAAAAGTAGACTCATTTATGAGATTTTAAAACAGCGGCAGTATATGATCGACACCACCATAGAAAAAGTGTTTTTCTTTTATGGAACGTATCAGGAAGAATTTTTTGAAGAACTTAAATCGGTGGTGCAGAATATAGAGTTTATCAAGGGAGTGCCATCTCAAGTTGAAGACTTGTTTGATTCTGTTTCAACATTGGCTATTCTCGACGATGTCATGGAAAGTGCGGAACACCAAGGAGTGGCTAATTTATTTGTGAAAGGACGCCATCTCAACATGAGCATAATTTTTGTTACACAGAATCTTTTTGACAAGTCTAGATATATGCGCACCATATCTTTAAATACAAATTATCTTTTTTTGTTTAAAAACATGCGAGATCAAACCTCCATTGGAGTATTAGCCCGGCAAATTTATCCAAATAACCCCAAGTTTCTAGTCGAGGCCTACCGTGATGCAGTTAGAGAAAAATTTGGTTATGTATTAATCGATTTGCATCCATTATAGGAAGATACAGTGAGAGTAAGAACTAAAATACTACCTGGGGAGCAAATGATTGTGTATCTTCCCAAATGATTTTCAATTAAGGGAAAAAAGTATAAAAGGGGGGTTTCACGATAATGAAAAACCGTTTTATTTATGTAACGTTTGTGCACATGGTCTCAGCATGTCGAGAACAGTGAAGAAGAAATTAGGGTATTTACAAACACTAGCTGCGTGCACACCTAAACAGCGAAAAGCGCTTTATCACGTGCAGATAGAGATACTCTAAGGGTGATTGGTGACTGCTGTCTGAATTTCTTAAAAATCCCTCGTGTAAGGATTGGGAAAGAGAAAATTAAAAAGCTGAAACCATATCAAAAAGTCATACGATCTCCAGCATCGCCTAAAGTAAGCCAGACGCGAAAGAAGAAATTGATTGTGCAGAGAGGAGGATTTTTATCCACGCTGATACCTGCCGTCGTTGGGCTATTGTCCAATTTGCTTTTAAAACCCTAAATTAATCGTCATGGCTCTATCCACGCTGAACCCACTCAGTCACACGCAACGGATGGTACTAGTTCCTGAAGCGATATACAAGGCAAAAATTAAACCTTTGGATTGTGATAGAATCATTTTACAAATGAAAATGCGTTGCAAATGGTATAAAAGGGCTTGAATTTTTCCCTCCTCTCATTTGCTTTAGCAGTTAGTGTATAGGTTTACCATCTTTTATTTTCAATTAAGCACCTTAAAATGGAGGTTAATCTTTCCCTCCGTCATCCTTTCTCATGTGTTTTAGCTGGAAGTCGATTTACGGGGAAAAGTAGACTCATTTATGAGATTTTAAAACATCGGCAGTATATGATCGACACCAGCATAGAAAAAGTGTTGTTCTTTTATGGAACGTATCAGGAAGAATTTTTTGAAGAACTTAAATCGGTGGTGCAGAATATAGAGTTTATCAAGGGAGTGCCATCTCAAGTTGAAGACTTGTTTGATTCTGTTTCAACATTGGCTATTCTCGACGATGTCATGGAAAGTGCGGAACACCAAGGAGTGGCTAATTTATTTGTGAAAGGACGCCATCTCAACATGAGCATAATTTTTGTTACACAGAATCTTTTTGACAAGTCTAGATATATGCGCACCATATCTTTAAATACAAATTATCTTTTTTTGTTTAAAAACATGCGAGGTCAAACCTCCATTGGAGTACTAGCCCGGCAAATTTATCCAAATAACCCCAAGTTTCTAGTCCAGGCCTACCGTGATGCAGTTAGAGAAAAATTTGGTTATGTATTAATCGATTTGCATCCATTATAGGAAGATACAGTGAGAGTAAGAACTAAAATACTACCTGGGGAGCAAATGATTGTGTATCTTCCCAAATGATTTTCAATTAAGGGAAAAAAGTATAAAAGGGGGGTTTCACGATAATGAAAAACCGTTTTATTTATGTAACGTTTGTGCACATGGTCTCAGCATGTCGAGAACAGTGAAGAAGAAATTAGGGTATTTACAAACACTAGCTGCGTGCACACCTAAACAGCGAAAAGCGCTTTATCACGTGCAGATAGAGATACTCTAAGGGTGATTGGTGACTGCTGTCTGAATTTCTTAAAAATCCCTCGTGTAAGGATTGGGAAAGAGAAAATTAAAAAGCTGAAACCATATCAAAAAGTCATACGATCTCCAGCATCGCCTAAAGTAAGCCAGACGCGAAAGAAGAAATTGATTGTGCAGAGAGGAGGATTTTTATCTACGCTGATACCTGCTGTCATTGGGCTATTGTCCAATTTACTTTCAAAACCCTAAATTAAATGTCATGGCTCTATCCACGCTGAAGCCATTCAGTCACACGCAAAGGATGGTGCTAGTTCCTGAAGCGATATACAAGGCAAAAATTAAACCTTTGTCCTCTAATGTTCAAGACATACTTCATCCGGAAAAGAAGCAATTGTTGACAACACGAGATGATATGAACGTTATATTAGATCAACCATGTATGGATGAGGAGACAAAATCAACATTACATCACGAGCAATTGGGAATTTTTTCACAGCTGAAACAGGACATGGTGACTGAAGGAATTCGCCGTCCAAAGAACCAAGTAGATGCTAGTGCTGCATCGCATGATGAAAAAAGGAAAGGAGAAAGGAGGCGCCCAAATCGAAGAAGAAGTAATGACCGCCACACACCCTACTTTTAAAAATAGAGTCAAGTTATTACTACAACGGATAAAGCAACACCTAGATGTAATTTCATGGAATGGAAAAGGGCAGTTCATTTACCAAGGAACTCCAGTCAAGGGTTCGAACGTGGTCGATCTTTTTTTATCTCAAGTGCGTGACATCAAGGATTTTCAACCAGAGCATATAGAGCTGTTTTCCCAAGCATTGGCGGAAATTAATATCCCTAAATCTTACCTTCATCAGAAAGCAAGAGGGCACGCAGTGAAGCAGGGCGCAGCAAGAGAATAACCGGACTTTTTTTTTCCATGGAAGTTAAACGAACCCCTACTAAACATAAGAGACTTACCCATTCCCCTAAGCCACTTGTAAGCAAATCCCCGGCCAGACATGTGCGAAAAGGGTCGAGCTGGCTAACTTTACCAGCTACTTAATGTAAACAATAAAAGGAAAGCAGGGTTAACTACACCTGCTAGTTGATGTAAACAAATAATAAGAACACAATAGATTGAGAAAGGAAAGGACAAATAATATCTTGATCTCTTTTGTACTTTTACTCTATATTTATTACTCCATTTCATGCTTTTACAGGTTAGAAATTAAAGAGGGTTTAAAAACTGTAAAGATTGACATAGCTGATTAATCGAAAATTCCGCCACGCTCTTTAAGGAGGGGGTGAACAAGCGATAGAATCTACGTACAAAGTGTAATATCATATCGTCATTCTTTAACAACTGAGCGGTGGAAAACTTTGATAATACCCTGTAAAGAGAGTGTCTTCGGCAGATGAAGTGTAAGAAAAAGATTGCGTACTGTCCGCATAAATTAGAAATGGGGCTCTGAACTGGATGGAGGACAAACTCTACGCGAGCACAATTCCTGTTTAAAAAGGGTAAGAACTTTTGTCCATAAAATGATGGGGGCTTTCCAGCAGAGTCTAAGTCGCTTTGATGGGAAATAAATAGCAATCCAGTGTTCCCCATCAGCATGGTGGGAGTCGGTGTTTGCCACAAAGGTGGCAGGATAATGTATCAATTTAAACGGTAATAAATCGTAAGCAAAGACTCCGTAAAATCGTGGTCGAATGATGGGGTCACTTGTTAATGCTGCCTCTAACTGCTGTGTGTTCATGATTAGTTGGTAAAGTCAGTCAGCACGTTACGATGCTGGTCCACTTCTACAATGGATTCGTACTCGGCGTAGGTGATTACTGTAATAGTTTCAGGTAGCGGCTGTGCGAAATGAAGCTCTAGTCTTAGGCTGCCCTGTTTCTTTAAAGACATGTAATCCCCGTCGGACAAATCAGGTGTTAGGTCGATTGCAAATAGCGCATATCCTTTTGGGTAATCCTGGCGTGTGATTCCATTTCCTGTGTCATAGAATGATTTTCCAGTCCCTGAAAATAGACTCTGATACCCTGTCACGTATTGGTTCCTGCTAAAATCGAAGCATAAACTTTTCTCTTGAATGGAACTTCCGTTGACATGAACTCCGAAAGATGATAAGTTATAATGAGAAAAGTTGAAAGGGTTCTTTTTATAGGAACCAGTAAAAGCTGTGTGATCCACTATGCCCACTACTAGACGATTGGGGAGTGTTCCATAGAAGGCATTGTCGAGATTGGCAACTAAATTTCCTCCTTGAACGGTAAAGAACTTGGCACTGATCCTTGAAATGGGATATTTGACTGTATGTTCCTGTAGCACATTGTTGATGCCATTGTAAACAGCGCTAGAATGTTTAACACTGCGTAGGTACAAGATAGCATCCATCACATTCAACTTGTAATTGGCGTTAGCGTCACTACTCATCAAACAAAAAGCATCCTTTTGACGACGAAGCTTAATTTTAAGATCTAGCCCATTGAGAATCAAACGCGGCTGGTGAAATAGATCTTCATGTAAGCGTCCCAGCAGTTCAACAGGTTGGCTTTTTTGTTTCCATGCATTTCTAGCTTTCAAACCTGCATTGTCTTTGGTGGGGTTAGCTTCATCTAAGTGACCGGCTGTATCTTTGTAAAATAAAGCACTCTGTAATTGGGTGCTCTTTGCATCTTCTCCAAAGCTCAATAACGTTTCTAGCATGGCGCGATACCCATAAGAATTTGATGACGTAGAAATGAGTCGGTCACCTTAAGTGACATCCGCTTGACTGAAAATGGTGGCAAGAGGGGGTGATTGATTAAAGAGACGTTGGTTGTATCATCAAGGTCACTTCCATCTGCTTTTGTGATTTTAACTTTAAGATAGAGAAAGGTATTAGCCAAGTCCAAGAAGATCCGGGTATTGTAAACTCAATGGGAGGTGTGTGTGATAAACTGGCGATGGGGTGAGCATCGATAATTTTATAATTCGTGAGGGCAGTTTGTAAGGGTGGTAGATGAAAGAGATCAATTTCACTTTTGCTGCATTCTCCTTGATGATTTTTCCTAGTTTGTTCCATGATATACTCCCTTGTGTTTAGATGCTACTAAAAATGTCGAGTGTTTCTTGCTCTGCTTTTCCCGCTCCTTTCTGTATCCGTCTTCGTTTAGAAGTGTTTTGCGATCGGCGCGAGCCTCCTTTTATACCTGCAACCAAGGTAGGGCGTTTCCTCAGCAGTTGGTTAGCCGCCTTAGTCATTAGCTGTTCCCCTGCTTTCTTGGTACGTTGTTTAGCAGAAGCTTTAAAACTTTTACCCCTGCTAACATCTGATAAGATGTCTACACCAGTCTGCAGCGCTGTTTTTCCCAAGGTGGCTAATCCACGTTTCATGAGCGGTGTCGCTGATCTGAGAACACATTTAAATAAATTTCCTAATCCATATCCCTTCTGGAGGGAAGGGCCTTTAAATCCCCTAATGCTTCCTACTATCTGCTGATAATATGGTTGAGCTTATAAACGAAAATATTCTTCCCATGAGTGATGTGATGCCATGATGATTTAGTAACGAGTTGCTTCCACCCCTCTAAAGTGGAGTGTCACAATCACCTTGCTACTAGCAAATGAAATAGGTTGATTTGTATCGTCTTTTATAGCCAATTCTAGCGATTCTAGATGCCTAAGACGCACCGGTATGTAGAAGGGTTTATCATAGATGCGACAAGTCATGGCTCCACGCTTTCCTCTAATAGGTACAACTCGAAGGAGTGGAATGTCAAATTCACCCACAGTTTGATTGCTTACAATATCTGTATACACATACATGCTTTGATGGTGAATATGCATAGAAGGGGTAAAGTCACTTTCCATCGTAGCATTGTCAATGACTGTGTCATCTTTAAATCTGAGGCAAGTTGCTATATCTCCCTTCAACAAGAGGCGTGATCCTTTAAAGCATGTAATTTTCACACGTTTGGGGGCTAGCTGGTACTCGAAACTAATGTTGGGAATATTTTTGAAGCAGGCTATTAGTGTTTCGCATAGCTCTTTCACCGTAGAATAGAATTCTTCAGGTACTTTCATAAGAAACCAAAGGCTGAAGTTATTATCGTATTTGATGATATTGTGACCACGTCTCACATTGTGAAAATCGAAAGGGTATTGAATTTCAGCCAATCCCACTTCCCACTGTCTATCCAGTATCAATGATCGTGGTAGTTTCACTCGATAACTAGCAAGTGTATAATATAGTTAATTACCAAGGCGACGGACTTGTCACTCCAAGCACAACACCAAGACAAACAGAAATCATCAAAAGAGAAATATGCCGTATTTTCAACGACGACGGACCACACATTGCAATAGAAGCCAACAAACAGATCGTCAACTTTCTCGACATCTGCCTCAACTTAGACAAACGCACCTAAACACCTTTACAAAGCCGGGCACTACAATACGTCTACTGAGAAAGCAATCATCCACCAATCACCACAAAGATTCAAATCAGACGGTATCAACAGACTTTTTTCAGTAATCGTATCCGACAGAGCATCCTTCAGCCAAGCAACACCCCCCCCCCAAACTCCATACCAGGTAGCACCCTACTCATGCACACTACTCTACAAGTCGATCTTAACTACCAGAATTAGAAACATACAACGGAACAATATGTCTTGGTAGAGCTCACCATACAGTAAAAGCGTCAGCACCAGTATCGGACACAGATTCACTGCTTTAATTGAATAGCAGAATTCAATAAATGGTTCAACATTCCTTGTGAGAACGCATCGATTGCTTCTTCTCGCTCAGCCATATTGTTTTATGTTTTTTCTGTTTAAGCAACAACTTTTTTCTGTTATGGTAATTTTTTGAACTGTAGTGAATTTCTGGGAAGCGAAAAAGTTGAAGTCTATCGTACCGTGTATCTGTGCAGGTACAGGAAAATAGCTCACTTTGAGCAAAAAATCATCCAGAACTCCGCGAACAGATAAAAAAAATCGAAAATTTATTGAGTAACAGCTTTTTAAAAAAAACCAAGTCGATCGATGAAGTATTAGCTTCGTGAAAAAAAAGTCGCAACTTGCAGAGGCCTTGAATATGAAGATGAGATGGAGAGGCAAAGACCTTCAAGCCGCTTGGTAGACTGTGTGAAATCGAGACTATTATCAGATGAAATCGAGGCTGTCTGCATTTGAAGAAGAAAGAGAATTGAAAACAGCATTCATTTGAAATGGCAGGAAGAGGTATGCTTGGTCGCATTGCTGCCACAAACCGTCCAGTAGTTAATGGGAGAGGACTTATGACACCTGGACAGTTTAGATCTGGAACGCAACCACGTAAGTTTGTTTAATAATACCGTACTTTAAAAGATAACGAAATATAGGTTCATTACGACATGACCTACTCAGATACTCATCCGACCGGCGAATGGAGAAACGTTCTCCTTGTTGGTGTAGTGAATAGCAGCATTCATAGCATTCAAGTCAAGATCATTCTCAGTTACATTTTCCCATTTTCAAAGTGACTTTTTTTGAGTAGCTACTTATTGAAGGGAGAATAGATGTGACGTTTCTGTTCTAATAGCTTGATCCCCAGCACTGTTCACTGAAAGACCTTGATTACAGCATAAAAATTAAAGACTTCTTAGGTTCACTTTCTTTAAATTAATGAAATACCACACCCTCCACAGTATTCCCCTTATAGATTATGAAATCTATATTTGCCCTACACTCCTACATAATATTTATATTTTATAGCAAAATTTTGTTACAACTGGTATGCTTGAACATTTTTTGTCACAGAAATTTACTGGGAAAAACTATTGAAGACCTTTGAATTAGTTTCCCTTTCTGTAGACTCATTACTTTTAGTCATACATTTGAGTTCTTCACCAGGAATTTATTTTTCATTAAGGGTGGAAAAAGCCTTTCAAAAATGATTTGTTGCATTTTATTTATTGGCATGAATTCCATGTATGAATTCTGACATTGTCACATCAGGTCATCGGTGTATTCTATTTCACATTCAACAAGATCTTCCCCATATATTTGCTCCCCAAGAAAAATTCAGAAACAGGCCATCATTTCAGAGACGTTTTCTGATATACTGTACAAGTGAACAAGTTAACAATATCTGTGGTCTGCACTGGTGACAGATCTTGACTTTCTGACTCACACTGGTATGCTTTAGCAATATTACTATCCGTGGTTCTCTCTTATTCATCTTCCAGGTCATCCAATACTTACCTTGGAAACTTAACATACTACAATTGAGTACAGTCCTTTAAATACTGAAAAAAACTTGTAAGCTTTATAGAATTGGGTTAAAATTTCTTTCAAGCTGACTGAAAGATCTTGTAAAAAGTATGCATTTTTTAGCTTAATACTAATTGTTTATTAACGACTGGGTGCATTCGGTTTGTCTTTTCAATATTGTTTAAAAAATGACTTTCTAAATATTATATATGTGCTAAAAATTTTTTAATCAGACAAAGTATTTTATTATCAATAAAGAAAACAAAGGAGGGATGAAAGACAGTTTACCTGATTTTTGATTGGCTGTTTATATTTGTTTAAAACTATATAAAGTGCAGTCCATTTTGTCATATTTTTTTCCTAGCTACTTTGCCCAGTCAAGTATATGGAAAGAAGCTTTTAATCAAAGCAATTTTAGATGTTATCATTTGTGTTTGTGCTATAATAAATGGTGTTTATTTGACTTACTTATGTATTGCTCCACAAGGGCCCTTTTGCTTAATGTAACCACTGGCATGACTATGGTATGACTTATTTTCATATAGTACTTGTTTTATTCTTTGCCTTTGCTGAGTTCACATTTTAATAGAATGAATCTCTAAAGAATGAAAGATGTGTGTGCTGTCTATTGCAATCTGACCGCTTCTTTAAGGTAGCATAGCTACCTTACATTTTAGAACAATTTTGTTGTAATGTAATACTATTTTGTATTCCCTGGGAGTAAGATGTATATTTTCTAAGCAATAACCTTACACCCACAAATTCATTCTTACATCATCTTTTTTCAGCTGTCTCACATTTTTTCAACTTTCACAGTTTGTTTCTCGAAAAGTGTGTGGCAGAATAATATGAGCACGATGTGTATAAAACATACCTAGTGGGCCAGTATTGGGAAGTGAAATTTTGTTGGTACAGCAAACAGTCTTTGGAATTTTCCTGATTCCCTCCTCGATCTTGAAAATATACTTCAATGACAAGCACTGACAGTACCTTAAGGAACTACAGGATTTCAAAACAGGTCTACAAATTGCAATTTGTGAATGCATTTTTAAACAATTGTTTTTCTTTGGCAACCATAAGTTTTTTATGCTTGGTCATGCCACTGGGGACAATTATATGACATATGGCACTAATGTTTTTTTCTGAATCCAGTTTTGTTCAGTGTTGCAGAGAATTAAAATTTACTCTAAACCAACAATCCAAACATCAGCAATGTACAGCTATCTCAAACTGCTACAGGTTATCCATTTTTATAGTAAATTAAATGATGTAAGGATTGTTAGGTATTTTTGTGTTCCATGTTATATTATTATTATTATTATTATTATTATTATTATTATTATTATGCTTAGGTATTTGTTTCATTAGCTACTGTAAGAATATATAAAGAACTAGGTTATTCTTTTTAGATAGTGCCACATTCTTACTTAAACAGATTAATACTTTCACTACATTTTAGAATATGGGACATTCATGATACTTATAATGGCTAGTACTAACAATGTTAGAGATATTTGTGTAGGAAAGCTAATTGGAAGTTTCTGGTGTTTTTTTTAGAACATCCAAAACAACCTATTTTTAGTAATCCTAGACACAAAGAAGATGATGATTTGAAAAATCACATAGATAAACTACACAATTCCATATACCAGAAAACAGAAGATATTTCATTGTATGATAGTAATACACCATTGGATCAGGATGATCTGAAGTTCCAGACTTTAGACAATGGATCAGAAGTTTTAGAAACAGATAAAAATGGTCATTTTTATGAAAAGAAAGAAGAAGGTGCACCCAATGATGTACCACTTTCTGTTGAAGATCCTCAGTGTGATTTGGAACATACACCAGTAGATATTGGTAATTATAACCAGGGGATTTGTGATACCAAACCATCATCCAGTAAAATTGAAAAGGGCTTTATCTCAGGCTTCAATGACAATGCACTACAACAACAAACTAAGTTTTGCAATGATAATTCAAAGTTACATGAAGAAGTAAGACACCTTAAACACACAAATAAAGAAAGCAAGAAGACAGACAATTTTGAAGTTACAGATGTGCAGAGTGAAACTGAGAATGCTGAAGCAAAGTGGAAACAATTCAAGCTAGAGAGGCAATTCAACAAGGTAAGATCAATACCATTTTTTGGTTTGTTTTGTAAATAGGTATTACTTTAGATAAAAAGATATGGAAGAAATTGATAATGAAATAATAATAATACTGATGATGATAATAATAATAGTAATAATTTATCTGGGGTATTGACATAAAAACTGCATCTAGTTGTGAACTTTTAAATGTGGGCAAATGTGGTTACTCTTTGCCACAACTACCATCAGGTCACTCCAAGGCAACATGTAGCACCTGTTAGCCTACCTCAAGACCTTGAAATATCAGCTTGGCACCAGGAAGGGTAAAGTATTTATTTATTTATTTTTATTTATTTACGAATATTTATACAGGATGAAAGCTTCAGTTATTTACATATTTACATAAATACTGTTATCAATGTTTGTCCTGTAGAATATAATAAAAGATATAATAAGAACTGATTAAAAACTATATAAAATTAAAAGCCTTCAAATTTCAATCAAGATGAAGATAAGAAGGGTCTTCTATCTTCAAGCGGCATATTATTAAATAGCTTAGCTCCACCATAATAAAAACTAGATCTAGCAACTTCTAGTTTTATTGATGGGAGTTTTAATAAATTGGCATAATTTCGAGTCCTTTTAGAATGTTTCATAATTTTAAAGTAGTTGTCAAAATCTTCGTGTTGAAGGTTCTTTTTAATACACTTTCCGACCAGTGAACAGACTTGTGATTCAACAACTTGAATAATACTTTTCGTT
>RDPX01000168.1:1556215-1574287 GCA_003991215.1 Morbakka virulenta | reverse complement strand
GTTTCATTGTGAAAAGTATATCTTCCAACAGTCTTGATGTGAGTATTTGAAAAACCTACTCTGGCATTCAAATCGCCCATGAGGACAAGAAAGTTGTGAAGAGGAACATCACGTATACAGTCATTTAGGTTTTCATAAAAAGTATCTTTGTCAGTAGGGAAAGCTTCTTCTGTGGGAGCATATGCACATACAATGGTTATTTTGGGATTACAATTGATGGTGATAAGTAGAATTCGATTACTTATGCTTTTAATGTTGGAAATGTTTTTAGCAATTTTGTTGGAGACAAGAATTCCAACTCCGCCTTGAGACCTTTTATTTGCTGTGTTGAATATCAGGTGATATCCATTTGACTTTAAGGTAGTTCGTTTCTACGTTAGTTTTCCATCGGTGTTCTTGGATGGCAATAATGTCTATGTCAAAAGTCTTACAACCAGTTATAAGCTGGTGAAGTCTTCCTGGTCTTGATAAAGTGTGGACATTGTAGGTTGCAAATTTTAGGGATTGTCAAGATTTCAGCTTAGGTACTCTATCACTTGAACAGGTCCTTTCGGTTTGCCTGTTGAACGTCATTTGACTTCGATCAGTGAGAGTAGTTCCTATCTCATTTAGATTTGAATTTTGATTTAATGTGGTTGTCGTAATCTTTGTCATCCACCATGGGGTGATTAGCCCTCATACAACTTGTACACTGAAAAAATAACAAGAAGTATATTCAAGCTCCTAGGACACACAGTTCCCAGAGATGGTAGGTCTGAAGAAGAAATAAAAATTTGTATGGCCATGGCAAAATCAGTATTCAACTGCTTCCATTAAACCCTAACATGTCACAAAATTGATCTGTCACTGCACTTAAGACTAGTAAAAGCTTTTGTATGGTCTACACTACTTTATTGGTGTGAAGTTTGGACACTAACATCTGCTTTGGAGAAACAATTACAGGCCTTCAAAATGTGGTGTTACCAATGACTGTTGAGAGTGAGCTGGAAGGAAATGAAAAGAAATGAAGAGATATTGAACATGATGGGAACAGGAAAGTGTCTACTGGTGAATATCATGAAGCATCAGCTGTCATACTTTGGGCACATAGTACAGCATACTGGAATACAGTGCAACATCCTTGATGGCAAGATTCCTGGGAAGAGGGCTTGAGGCAGACCAAGGCAAAAGTGGACAAATAGATTAGCACAGACAACATGGCCAATGCAAATGGAGCTGAGATACGAGGTGCAGGACCAGCAAAGATGGAGATCCAGGGTTGCCAACCTCTGGATTGGGGATGGTACATAGACAAAGACAAACACAAATAGCCTGTGACTTGTTTTACAAAATGCTTAGAGGAAGGTCAAGCACCACTGTGGATGACAAAGGGAAGAGCAGTGCTTATCCAAAAAGATAAATCCAGAAGTACAGTTGCAAGCAATTACAGCCCCATAGCATGTCTCCATCTTGCACGGAAATTGTTGACAGGGATATTCTCTGAGGAAATATACAGATACCTGGAGGGAAAAGAACTATTACTTGAAGAGCAGAAAGGATGCTTGAGGAATTCCAAAGGAACTTTTCATGGATAAAATGATTCTGAAAGAAGTGAAAAATCAAAGAAAAAAATTGATAATATCATGAGTTGATTATCGGAAGGTGTATGATGTTGTCCCACACTCTTGGTTAATGGAATGTCTAGCCAGTCTGAAAGTAAGCCATAATGTTCTTTGTGTACTAACTAAGTCTTGGTATTTCTATACCTTTTCTCTTTCCCTTTCATGTACTCTTCCATCAGCAGCCACTGCAATACCAATAATTATACAGCGTTTTTTCTTCATATGAACTACAAAACTATAAAACTACTCCTTCTATCACATTGTCACATTTTATATTTATGCCTCACAACAATTTTGCATCTTCATTTTCTTCCACTCCCTCTGGATAATGTTCATACCATTTTCCCTTGTGGTTTAATGCATTTTTCGTACACAGTTCTCAATGATATTTCTTTGCTACATTGTGGCTTCTCTTGTATCCCTTCTGAGCTAATTTCTCACACTCACTTACTACATGTTGCATACTTTCTCCCTCTATTTACAGTCATTCTACAGAGGAGATTGCCAGTACTCCTATCAATGTGGTGTTATACATAATTTGTTGTGATCATGTGTTCCTGTGCAGCACATACCAACACCTCTTTCTCAACCTATAAATTGCTTCTAACTCACCGATACCAGGTTTTGTCCTTATCTATCTACCTCTGGCATTTCCCTGATGAACTGGCCATACATCCTTTTTTCTCTCCATTTCTGTTTAAGCTCCTGTTTTTTCTGTCATTTGAATTAACTTTTATTAATGGCACTTTCTGCCTTAATTGCCCCTGAGGTATAAATTTCTCAAATTAGTTTTCCTGTACTGTTTCTTCCCACGTTCATAACCTGTATTGGCCTTCCTAAGAACTAAGAAGAGTGTAATCATACTCAACACAAACAGTAAAGGCAACAAACTGTTACTAAAACTGTCCTAAACTTGTAAAAATCACAAAGAGTGAAGTTAGCACATCAGCCATGGAGGCCATCTTCCTCTAACCTGATCACTGTGATTAGACTTTGGTAAGAGTTGGGGCTTTACTTAAATTACTGAATTATTTAATGGTTTGCCCCTGGTATCTAGCATTAATGGGTATATATTTTTTAATTCCCTGTAGATATTGTCAGGTTTTAGTGACAACAAAGAGATACTGGATGTTGTTAAACAATTTGAAGATATTATTATTGGTATGAATTTATTTATTAGTATTGTTACTTGCTTTTTGGACTTCATGTTTTATGTTTTTAATACTTTTTTACCACTCAGATCTTAGGAAACATTAAAAACACATGCAACAAACCTTAAGGGGGCATAGTAAGAATGTTGTTGTGGTGGTGTTTACTCAGGCCCTGGTATGCCAGGAAGCTCACACTATGTGAAAAGAGCAGCATCCCAACTGGATCTGACCATAACTGTAGGGTATTATTGATGTTATGTAGTTGTCTGAGGGGTGCCAAGTTGCGACAATCTTCTATAAGATACATGACTCTGTGGTTGTTGTCTTTGTGGTGTTTGCCAGTATTGGGTAATTGGTGGTGCCCATAGCAAAGTCATGATGGATGCACTCTCTCTGACTTTGAAAGCTGAGTTTCTTTGCTGTTTGTAGTAGGTGTCCAGATGCCTAGTATTTTGTTGTTGGGGAGGTTGTTGAGTACTTGTCTGGTGAAGTGAGTGAGTGTATGTATGTTGTACTGTGTGATGTTTGAGGATGGTGGTATGGCAAGAATTGTGTGCCTCTTATGTCTAAGTGTTGTCTGACAGTAAGAATATTGGCCTCTTCATCTAAGAAGTGTTCTTTGGGCATGGTTTGTAGTTCGTTTAGTTGTGTGTTGGATATGGCAGGGTGCCAAGCAGAGCTGGCATAGTTGATGGAACAGATGTATTGTTTGTGTACTATGGTGAGTTTATATGTTGTGCTTGTTAGTGAACTTACCAATTTATTCTGAGTCTGAATTTTGTGATTATGTTGCTCATATGTTCAGCAAATGAGATGGAAGTGTTGAAAGTGACTCAGAAGATTTTTGTTTCGTTTGTGTGTGTAATTGTGGTGTGGTTCAGTCTTGCTGCTGGTCTGTGCTGATTTTCTTCATTGTGACTTATGGGTAATGTGTTTGTGTATTTAGGAGGTGCTACCTTCAGTCTATTTTGTGTGGCCCAGTTTTCAAATTGTGCACTGAAAGCTTGTACTCGTGTGTAGCATGGATTTTTGACTAGATCTATTGATGTGATTCTTAGGTTAAGACAGTAAGGCTGTAGTCAAAGAGATTTGCAATGACAGACTCTTTTCTTTCTCAGAGGGAATACAAGAAGGCAAAGATAACTTCTGTATTTAGGAGTATATAAACCAAGTTTTTAAGACAATATTATGATATTAGTACACATATGCTGCCTGAGTCTACACTTACTTTCTTTTGGTATCTTCTCCAATCTACAGTTTAACTAGCATAGATAACCATTTGAATGTATTTGAAAAAGTGTTTGAATATTTGTTCATACCGAGAAAATGACATGGCTATTATTTTGAAAATGCAAAGTAGGTGTTGTAGTATCTTATTTGAGTATCATAGAGAGAAAGTAATTTCAGATTACTTGAGAGCTCTGAATTTGCAAAACTTTACATTTTAGTCAAAAGTTTGCTTAGTACACCCTGGCAGATCACGTAAAAAGTTTCTGTTTTCAAAATTGTTGTTGTTGTTGTTATCATAATGTAAACAGTGCTTAATTTTATTCAAATTCCTTTTTCAGCAAGAAAACTTTCAAAAGCATTCCCACAATACAGTGAGTTACACATAGCAATGACAGTGTTACTTTCAACAGTGAAATTCAATAAATTGAATTTTGCTAATGTTGGTGTAATTATGAAATATCTAGCAGGTAAGATGTTTTGAAACCATTGTATAACCATTTTGATGGGTTACCTATTTTTTTTTACAAACATAACACTTAAGAGAAGACGAAAAGATGAACTTTCCCATTTCCCAGAGAGCTGGGTAAGACAGATAAGCAGCATGGAGAACAAATGGAAGTGGAGAGGGATCTTCAGGGGGACTTGGGTCAGCAATTGGGTCTTGATTGGCTGAGGATAGTAGTGATGATATGATTCAATGGTTTCAAAGTTGTGAATTTTTGCTACTTATCTCCTATTTTCTTTGGCTTTCTGCCACGCACCTGTTTTTCCTGTAAAGTCTCACAATTGTTAAAATTGTTTTTAACCATTTGTGTACAGTAGAAAATATTTGTTACATTAAGTTTTTTAGATTAGTAGAATGTTTCATTTGTAATGCCAAACAGTTGCCTTTTTCCTTTTTTGTTTTATTGTATGTTTCTCTCATAGTTTATCATCCATAATAATTCATAATAGTTGCCGTTCACTCAAGGAGTGGAGCATGTCAAAAACCGAAAGGTAATAGCTATACCCAGAGCTCCCTACACCCCTGAAACAAATCAATGGCTTTTAATTTGTTATTGTATCGAAACACATTCAGAAAGCGGTAAACATTCAATATGGTAGGGATTCGAGTTGGGAGAGGAGGGGGTTGGGCTTTGTTTTAGCATTTTAGTTATTTCTAACGCCACTTCTTGTTAAAATATCAGTCTTATATTTTTAGGTTTATTTGATTTGTAGATAACTATATCTTTCATGCATTATCAAAGTTTTAATTTTTGAAGAGTCAACAATAGTTTCATAAGGTTAATACTGACAGAGATAACTGAATCTTATATTTTGTAGATTTATTTCCTGATGAATTTGAATCACATTTTGCAGCTTTGATACAACAGACTAAAAATCGTTTTATTACGGTAAAGGGCTTTCTTTTTTTTTGACATTTTGTGGTTTTCTTTTAGTAATGTAACTATTCTTTGACCTCGAATTCTCATAATTTATTATTTGCAGTCACTATTTTTTTCTTCTGCTTGATAATTTTTTACATCGAGGCTGGATTCCACTTTTATTCGTTCAATATTTCATTCAATGCGCCGACATTTTGATGTGGAAGGGGTTAAAGGTTCTAATAGGCCATGGCCTGTGCAATGCCGTAATAATTCTACTACTGCTGCTGCTGCTACTATTCCTCCTCCTCCTCCTCCTCTTCCTCCTCCTCCACCGACTACTATTACTACTGTTACTACTACTACTACTACTACTACTACTACTACTACTACTACTACTACTACTACTACTACTACTACTACTACTACTACTACTACTACTACTACTACTACGACTACGACTATTACTATTACTACTACTACGACTATTACTATTACTACTACTACTACTACTACTACTACTACTACGACTATTACTATTACTACTACTACGACTATTACTATTAACTACTACTACTACTACTACTACTACTACTACTACTACTACTACTACTACTACTAACCGGGCGTGGCGCCTTCACATATAGTTCCAGTACTATTCACGCCGTTATTTTCAATATGTTGTTTTATCATTTCACATTCATAAAGAAGGTAGTGGTGATAAGATGCCACAACCAACAGTATTTTTCTTGAAACACCATCTCTAGGGAAGCCGCTAACCAGAGCTGAAGATCCAACCAAAAGACACAGCTACACCCCGCCAGACGTCCACCTGGAATTTATAACTACGGTTGGTTTGTTCTTCGGAGTTTTCCTTCTCCTAGGATGGCTGGCGACCAGAGCTAATAACCCCACCCAAGCCAATGCTGGCCAGGAATCTTCTTGCTCTTTCTGCATTGACCCAGGACCTTTCTTCGTGTTGTCGCCGGCTGCAAAACGTACCTTCAGGAAGGTCGATGTACTTGGCGACATAACTCAGCATTGCAGTTTTTAGCAGATTCTCTCAAATCTCTTGAAGGCTGTATAATATATGCTGTTATTTGTGGATTCTTATCGCCATGCATTATAACTGGAGATACCTTGAGACCTGATTTGCTGTTAGTTACTCCATAAAAACAATTATACATACTTGAATTGACGGTGGGGTATGAAACAAACCTTGATAAAAATGCTTCTCGCAAATATGAAAGATATCTTTCTTTGATTCGTGATTTGCATTCCAGCTTTTCGAAACGTAGCGTCGTAAATCTTTCCATGAGCTTTTTAGGTATATTTGGTGAGTCTTGTATTACTTTCAGTAAAATGTGCAACGCTTTGAACATCGACAACAAACACGAGCGCTTTCTTTCAACCAAACTTTCTAATATAATCATTCACACCACATTCTACATATTCTGTCGTAGAAACCAACCATGGACATACCCTGAATTATTGTCGTTTTATTAATTTTGTTAGTAAAATATTTAATTTTGCTAAATAGGCAAGCCAATGCAAACTACCTTGATTAGTGAGGTTTGTAATTGTATATGTTCGGATGAAAAAATAAAAGATTACCATTATAATAATTATGATTATGCTACTTTCACGACTATGACTTCTGCTGCTGGTTCTACATTGTTTTCATTATTTTTAAATAAATATATAAATAAATAAATAAATAAACGAGTGAAGATATTCAGAAGCAACAAAATAGTAATGGATTGAAAAGTGAAAATGAAAGTTTTTTTAGTTGGATTAATAATGATGAACAAACCATACCAAGCAATGACAGTTGTAGTACTTTATAGTATTTGCAATGAAAAGACATCATGTTTGAATTGATTTTAAATGCTGGGGGTACTACTAGCAATGGATATAGCAATTTGGGGGATGAAAATCAAAGTAAATGCTAAAATAGTTGTACACAGGGTGATGCCCATTACTCATTGCATCAGGTTTAATGAGATTGAGTGAAGAAAGGTGACAGCAAGTTAGAATGTGTAAGACGTGGATTCTAAGGAAGATGCCGAGAAGTTGTCGAGAGAAAACACAGAACAGACAAAGAAATACAAAGGACATGATAACAGAGGTAACTGGCGAATAACACCATTCCATTAAAGTGGGTTGACGTTTTATGAAGTTTTATGCCAAAGAAATGCAATAAAAGGAAAATTGGAAGGGAAAAGGAGCAATGAAAAAGACAATAGATTAAAAATATGGAAAATGATACGGAAGTTGTAAATGAGTAACGGAGAAAGGTACAGATAAGGCTGCAATAGGAGCAATTGTTGATGAACGTCCAGTAGAAAGGAGTTATCAATAGATGATCAAGCCCAAAGAAGAAAGTAATAATGACAGTGGATTGATGATTTGGAAAATGATATGGAATTTGAATGTGGGAGATATGGGAGAGAGAGTGGTACAGATATGGCTGTCATGCTTAAGCTGAAAGAAGCAGCTGAGAATGCCAATGGAATAATGATATGAAAGATGATACTAGAGTTAAATGTAGAAGATGAGAGGCAGAGGTATAGAATAGGTGAATATCGACGATAGAAGAGTTATCGTTAGGTGCTTAAGCTGAAAGAAGCAACTGAGAATAACAAAGGATTAATGATATTGAAGATGATAGAAGACAATGTGGGGATCAAACTTGAAAAATATGGGATTAAGGTACAAACAAGGCTGCAATGGGAACAAATGTTGGCAAATCTGTAGGATAGAATAGAGGAGTTATCGATGTCTTCTTCTTCAATCAGTCTTTTTACCCCCCGTTTTGTTGGGTAGGCCGGTGGCCCATACTTCTTTCTCTAACTCACTCCGTCCATTTGTTCATTTGCAACCCCAACCTTCAGCATATCTTTTTTGATGACACCTCACAGTCTAATTTTCTGTCTTCTTCTCCTTCTCTTTCCAGTTACAAGTGTTTCCCAGGTGTTCTTATGGCCTTCTTTGCGTGATTTGTGCATTTCTTGTCAATCTTCCCTCACTTGTTTTGTCTGTGATCATTGCAGCTTTCACGAATCCTATATCTTTATTTGTTTGTTGCTCATATAAGATTACAGCGATTTATTTCATCATCCTAATTTTTGTGCATTCTCGTATTCTTACTTCCTCTTTTCTCAAAGGGACCACTTTCAAATCGTACACTAATACTTGGTGGATTACACTTACATAGCTTTGCCTTGATTTTCATCGCCATTTTTTGGCACAGACTACTCCACTACCTTTGCTCCATTTTACCCAAGTTTGCCACACACCTAATCTTATTTTCTTATGATACCCTCCACCATTTTCAAGCACTGACCCCATTTAGCACGGCTTGTCTGTTTGTGATGGTTTCCCTTCCATTTCCGACTATTAAACTAACTTGCGCTTGCATTCTCGTGCTAGAGGCCATTATCTCAGTCTTTCCCATGTTAACTTTAAAGTAATTTGATTCTATCGACCACGGCCAAATGTGTAACTTCTCGTTGATCTTGGCAATGATGGCAAGATCGTCTCCACAAAACAGCTCGTGCAGTAATTCCTCTCTGACGTCTGTGGCTATGGTGTCCAAAACGATTGCAAAAAGAAAGTGGGTGAGCGCATGTTTTGTGTGCAATCCTCTCTTGACCTCAGAAGGCTCTGATTCACCCACTTCACATACTGCCGTAGTATAGCATCTTTCATAGAAGATTTCCGGCTCTCCCAGTAGCTTTTCTGTCACTCACTTCCTTCTCAATGCCAATAGATACCATGCAGAGATGCTCGTTGCCTTCAGTCTCCTTTCCTTACCTTTGTTTCAAAGTAAAAATAGGGTCTGCCTTTACCTTTCCTGGCACGAATCCAAACTGAATCTCTGTACACCTGCGCCCTTGTACCTCGTAGCGCCTCTTGTTCATCGAGATTCCAAAATTGCATCTTTCCCCTTCGTTTCTCAACACTTTCTTCTTTGCAATTCTTGGATCAGTCGATGTCGGGTTGCGTAAGGAGAAGTAATCAATTCCTTTACAATTGATTACCTTTACTTTCGTTTTCTTTCTTCCTGCTATGTAATTGATATGGCTTTTGGTTATTCAGACTTTTAAAAATCACCAACTGTTCTTCTCTCGTAGTAAATTGAATGTTAACAACTCTTCTGAAAACTGTAGTATTCTCTCTCCTTCGGTGTTATGCGTTCCATAGCTTATACTGCGTGATGTCACACATGTTCAAGGCTTTCTTATCCAACGTGACCATTCAAATCAGCTCCTAAAACAATGTACTTAATCTCTGGGATTCCTAGCAATACGGTTCTTATCTCTGTGTAGAAGCTATTCTTTTCCTCGCCACTGCATTCGACCTGCATATGCAGTCATAATGTTTGTAATTCCCTCTCCGATAACCAACTTTAACACCGCACATCTGCCTCAGCTTCTCTTGTTCGTTACAGATAATTCCTACACCATTCCTTAGCGTATCCGTCCCATAATAGATCAGCCTATATCCTTCCTCCATCCCTGTAACTCGTATCTCCTCCATTTGGTTTCATGCATACGCAAAACATTTGACCTCCGCTTCATTACTTCTAGAATCTCCCGGCCTTTTAGTGTCATAGGACCAGCATTCCAGCCTTTAATCCTAATCCTCTTTACCAATCCTCGCTTCCTTAACAGCAACTGAGCTTTTTGGGGTACCCGGAACGTATTTTTCATAGCACCCGGGGGTAGATGCTGCGCCTCGTGATGACCTAGCCATGGTCGAATATATAGTGTCGAGATCTGTTGTATCTTAATGGCAGTTTTTGAACCCAGTTGACAAGACTTGATGGCAACACGGATACAAGCGGTGTGCCTAGCTTTGAATATGAATATCTACTCCCAGGGCAGTAAGTTGCCATTTAATACATGACTGGGGGATTTGGAAGAGTCACCTTCCAGATGGGTTAATTCCCACGGTTAGTAACCCCCGTCTGCCTATGACCAACTGGTTCAGGTGCCAGTAAATCGCCTATGCCACTTTCTCTGTTGTTGAAACACTCTTGCGGCGGCAACGCCAGAGATTGGGCTTTGGTTATTGGAGGCTATATTTTAGGCACGTCTTGAAGGCATTTGATATGAGTAGAGCGCTTAATCTCTACTTCACTGGCGACTATGATGATCTTTGAGAGCAAGTGTTAAAAATTACGTGCTCAAGCCTACAACGCATTACGTTGTCATATTGTGGTTAATGCACACAGACTTTATGTTTTTTCTCTAGATCCATTGCTTGTGAATAAAAGTAGCCATTGTAAACACATGGAGGTTTCCATACATAGGGATGTTGTACTCATTATTCACAACTTACACTCCTTGGTGAATATACGGTGAGTGTGAAAGCGAAATCATTAGGCTGTGTTGATATTCACCAACATCACGACTATCAGTGTGACGAATAACACATTAAGAGGGCATGAATTAGTATAAGATTATGGCGATTTTATTTTGTCTTTCCATTTGTTTTAGGTAGTTGCCTCAGAATCAGTTTTATCACAGGTAGCTGAGAGATATTGCTGTCTTCTGAGTGAAATTTATTGGCAAGCTTCAAAGGCCACGTCAAGGTAGAACGCACATTTCTTTGGTAAATCCAATTGTTTACTAGTAATGACAATAATATAACAGTAGAATTAGAATAGTCTTTTACTACCTGTAATTGGCTGTCTAAAATAGCTGGATTATGTACAAGTTCTTTTTATGGTCAAACCCTAAATCACAATGTGATAGAGAAACTATTCAGTGCCACTAATAATGATAGATTAATATATGTAAATAAGTTTGCTCTACAGGCCAGGTTTTAAAGACATGATATGAAAGGCGCAAATGTATCTATAATTTAATAGACAGGCGAACAAAAATAAGCAATGTTTAGAGCTCTCGATAATATCGCTGGTTTTATCAGTAAGTCGTGATTTTGAATCACCTAGATTCCATGTGAGGTTATTATGACAATTGCCTATTTTGTGAGGGTGTTAATGTTACTCGTGTAGATGCCTGTAGAATAGGCAGTGGAATTTTGCGCTCAGGTTTGTGTGTGTATATAGGTATTATTGATACCTTACAGAAATTAGCCAGTAGGGTTTAAGAGACACTGATCAAATTATAGAGATGTCTGTTATCTTCCTATCTTTCTCGCAATACAAATCAACTGTGGAAGTGCTTCACGTCTTAGTCTATTTATTAAAGTACAGTTATCTGCTTTGTACATAGATATTTTGTTTTATTCTGTTTTGATGTTGTGTTTATTCTTCTTCACACAGGTACAGGGAGATAGTGTGTGGTTGTATTCTATCTTTACTTGAAGAGTGGACTTACCCAGACGTCATTGATGTATGTATTTCCTTTTGTTGTTTTAATCTATTGCAAAAACTTGAGTCAAAATGAAGTGAGGCCTCACAAGTCATAACGAAAACAAATAACAAAAAAGTTTCACTGAGAGTTAAGCACTTTGTCGACCTACTGCTAAATCTTGCCGAAAGCATGTAATATTTTGGAGCGGAGAATTTTCTACAGTTTTGTTTTGGCGTTTGCAGGCAATTATATGGCAAATTGAAAAGAATTTATGATATGAACGGACTTTGGAAAAACTGGTAATCACCCTATCTATTTCAGCTGAAACATTCAGAAGGCATGTTTCAATAACTTTAGCAAAGAAAGCTAAAAGTTTTTCTCGAGAGGATCACGTGATAAGTGACCACACCCTTATCTTCAGTATTTGCCTAAAACATCCAAATTTGTTGAGACATTGAAGTAAAATTTTTGAAATTTTTAAATTAGTTGTGGATAAGGGCAAACCTATGTAAAAGTAAATGAATTCTGATGGCATCTTAGTTACTTGACGTTAAAATTCTATTTGTTTTGACGGGAAATGCTCCATTAAGTGATACATTGTTGCATATTGTAGAGATATTGACAGATATAACCATTGAAATGTTGGGAAATGTTTTCTGTCACTCTTTATGGTGTTCGTTCCATGGGGTATTTAATCGTAAAGAACACAGTGGTCTGTAGTATTTATACCAAATGAAAAACATTTTGATTTTAGCCAAATTCGTTTCTGAAAATTTGTCAGACAGAATTTTTCATTATCAAAAGGTTTTGTGCCTGATTCTGGCAGTGATCATTACCTTTTACCAATTTAATTAAGTGAAGAATGTGCAATGTTAGGTACAAAGATTTTGGAAATCTTTATTCATACGTACAATAAGAATCAAAAACATATATATATATCATCATCATCATCATCATATTCGGTTTAACGTCCGTTTTACATGCTATCATGTGTTGGACGCTTTCTTGAAATTGACTTCCAAGTTATCCTATCCCTTACCAGGTCTCTGCTGACACCTTTTTGTTTGAGACCCACCCTTATCACTTCCTTATATATATATTATATATATATATACCTGACGAAGTAAATAAATATACGAAAGCTTTTCCTATCATACAAAATGTCTTTGTAGTTATATATATATATATATATATATATATATATATATATAATTAAACAAGCAATCTAAAATAATAGAGTTCTTCTGTAACCATTTACAGTGCTCGATGGAAATCCAGAGCGAATACAAGGTAAAAGAGAAAACTCAAAACTTGTGTATAAAACTTTAAGTTTCGTGTCTTACACTCATCAGGTATACTGGTTAAAAAACGTTACAAAAACCGTATATATAAAATAGAACAAAATAGCTTGTTAACATTGTTTATATATATATATATATATATTTATGTTGTATTTTACCTATTGTTGTAGTTCTGAATAACCTGTAATATATATATATATACATACATACATATATAAAGCTTTCGATTCGGTTATCCGTATTAAAGTGCTCAATACATAAATGCAGAGCGTAATATAAGATATGATAAGTTGGAAAGAATAAAAAAACTACACAGGCCTGTGTAGTTTTTTTATTCTTTCCAACTTATCATATCTTATACATACATATATATATATATATATATATATATGCGGTTTTTGTAACGTTTTTTAACCAGTATAGCTGATGAATGTAAGACACGAAACTTTAAGTTCTATACATAAATTTTGAGTTTTCTCTTTTATTTTAAATATATATACATAAGGTAAATCATTAAAAATGAGAACTATGATTGCTATATAAATATATAAATACATAAATAATAGTCTGCTCTCGGGTCTCAAAAATCTACGTTCAAAAAGACAATTCTGATAATTTTGGTGCATCATTATTTGATGGCTGTTTATTTATTTATTTATTAGTTACTTAGTTGTTTAGTGATTTACGTGTTAATTTAATTAGTGAATAACCTGCTTATTTACGTAATATCATCGCAGTTAGTTTTTTGATCGGATACGTATTTGGTGTCTGCAAGAATTTACGTAGCTACGTAGTTAAATTTAATATAATTAAATGTGTTTGTTTGTTGTTGTTTATTTTTGGTGTCCACTTTTTGGCATAAGTGTTTGTTAAGCATGTGATGATCTTAATATATGAAAAAGATGTAGTTTGGTACGAACTATATGAAATTGAAATATTGAAATTGACTAATCGCACTTATTTTGAAGATAAAAATCGATGGCCATGAAGTAAATATTGTAGAAACACATGCCCGTGCAGCACAGATACTTTATGAAGAAATACTTTCAAAAAGTAAGAAGAGGTAAGGTTACTCGCACCAGAGCTCATCATCATTATTTGACAATCTGATCCAGAAGTTTTTTGACTGAGTGTTCTTTGGGAGGAGACAATGTGTATATGTGCTCGCGTGCGTGCGCGTGTTTGTGCTCGCGTGCGTGCGCGTGTTTGTGCTCGCGTGCGTGTGTGCGAGTGTATGCGCGTTTGTGTGTGTGTATGTATGTACAGGGAAATGTGGAAATTTGTAGTGTTTATTAGCATGACATGCCATTTTTGGTCTCCTGCAAGTGTTTAATAGTCAAGTTGGTAAATATGTAACTTGAAGATGGAAGTGTCGAATGTCTGTTGATTAATGAGAAAATGGTACAAAGTAGCTCTCGGATTTGTTTTTTTATTTGTTTGTTTGTTAGGGAAGTTCGCCTTTTTTGTCATGTTTTGGGAGGATTTTGTTGGGGTTTTTTTGGCCCGTGTTTGTGATTAAGAAGGGTACAAGTAATGAAGCTACTAAATGTACTGAACTGTAAAGAAAAGCCAGAAAAAGAGGTTGGCCAGGAGATAAGGCTTAACACAAAAACGTTAAAGTTATATGATAGAGAGAAACACTCAGAAGCCAAAGAGCTTTACATTGTAGCCGTCCGAGGTAAAGAAATCTACTTACGAAGGAAGATCTATTAGTGCGAATACCAGTAACTACACAAGGATGAAGAGATGGAAAGAAACGAGGAGCACGAGATTCAACAAACTAAGGTCGTACCAGCAAGAAAAGCTCATCGAAACATTTCCGTGGTAATACCTATAGAAAAAGCGAAAGCAAGCTATACTTTGTCTACGAGACAGTGGTTGAAGAGTATCAGCAATTTGCACCTATCAAGTTACAACGAGGCCATTGAACTGGATCAAGATGAGATGGGCGAGCACCTGTCGAGATGTGACAACGGCATTCCATGCAAGGAAGGATAGTAGATTTTAGAGATATGAAATGGTCCCCAGGCGCAAGGTACTCTCTAGCGAGAAAACAAAGAGTCATCTTCCTAGCAGAAGACTAAAATGGAATTGAAGAGCCACAAGAGAGATTTGAAAAGCAGAGGTAACAGCAGAATGTTTACCAATGAATATTTGAGATGAAAATGTAGCAAAGACCATCTTTTTTCATTGGAAAAGCAGAAAAACAATAAGCATTTAAACAAAGAGGAGAATAAGGTTTGACTTTGTAACTGCGACTAGGTTTCAATATCAACCGGAATCGATTCCGTGAATTCGGTTGCAGCATCAGAAACCGTTTTGCTAAAAACTGAATCCAAAAGAATGTCACCAAGAAATTGTCAGAAGCCATCCCATTCAGTCTGGGCAAATTTTAAAGTCATGCGATGATGTTGATTGTCAACAAGATTTTAAACAGAAGATTGCCCTGATTCTGAATCAGGAAATTTTGTTTGAAAATCAAGAATCTGTACTGCATCACGGGCAAGTTGTAAGTAACTTCTCCAGGTCTTTCAGTTCTATTAGAATGAGCCCGCTAGGTCATCTAATTAACATTAAGTTATCAAAGGCAGAGATGTAAGCAATGTGATGCTTGGCCAAAGAACATGAAAACGGAGAAAATCGAATACTTTGAAAAAGCCTCTAAGTAGGTTAAAAGCAATTCATATAGCAGCCGTCAATAAAACAAACAATAAAAGGATTAGGAACTTTTTATTGAAAATTGGTTTATGAGGTAACGAATTAATAACTTTTGTAAAGTTTTAAAATAGAGAAAGGGACCTGAAGAACAGAAATTGAAAGTAAGAGAAGCATATTGACTTTGAATTAAAAGCAAGTAAGTTAAGTTAGAAGCAATATATTGGCCGGAAAGCTGTTGGCTTGTTACAAGGCAGAAATTTCCACTGCTAGGTGGGAAGTTTGGCCTTCCTAAAAGCGGGTTAAAAGAGCGATTGTGAGGGGTATTGAGTTTACTTACTTACTTAAGCCCATAGCCCACGGATGAGCAAAGGCCATCGACGAAAGTTTGCCACCGCATTCTGTCTTGGGCTTCTCTTGCTATTTCAGTCCAGTTTGTTCCCTGCCGTCTCAGTTCTGCCTCGGTATCTCGCCTCCAGGTGTTATGCTGTCGCCTTCTCTTCCTTATTCCCTGTGGGTTCCAGGTTAAGACCTGTCGTGTGATGCTGGATGATGGTTTTCTCAAGGTGTGCCCTATCCAGCCCCACTTTTTTAAAAGGATTTGCCTGACTACTGTTTCTTGTCCTGCTCTTTCTCATAAGTCTTCATTCCTGATTTTATCCGTCCAGCATATTTTGTATATTCTTCTCGGACATGTTTTGAGAAATGTCTGTATCTTCTGTAGAATTGCCTATGTTGTGCGCCATGTCTCGCAGCCATATAGTGGAACCGACTTCACGTTCGAATTGAAGATGCGGACCTTGGTTTTCGTGCTAATTTCTTCTGAAGACTATATGTTTTTCAGCATGATGAGGACCTTCCTTGCCTTGCGACTCTAGTAGTGGCAACCTGGTCTGTGCCTCCACGTTGGCCCACTATGCTTCCTAAGTATACAAAGGACTCCACTTCCCGTATGGGCTCTCCTGCTATTGTGACTGGGGTGTTGTTGTCTGTGTTGATCTTAATTAATTCAGTTTCTTCTTGTTGATGTTGAGCCCTATCTTAGCTGAGGTGGTCTCAAGGGAGGTGGTCTTGTTTTCGGTTGTGTGACAGGAGCGCCAGATCTTCAGCAAAGTCAAGGTCTTCTAACTGGGTCCAGGGTGTCCACTGAATCCCGTTTTTCTTTCCTGTTGTTGTGGTCTTCATTATCCAGTGGATGACGAGCAGGAAGAGGAATGGCGACAATATGCAACCTTGCCTGACTCCAGTCTTCACCTCAAAGCTGGTTGATAGCTGGGCTGAACTGATTAGTGAGATGATTTTCTCTGGAACTCCGTTGTGCCTTAGCAACTTCCAGAGTGGCTCTCTGTCCACACTGTCGAACGCCTTCTCATGNAGCTGATGTGGTCTCAAGGGAGGTGGTCTCAAGGGAGGTGGTCTCAAGGGAGGTGGTATTGTTTTCGGTTGTGTGACAGGAGCGCCAGATCTTCAGCAAAGTCAAGGTCTTCTAACTGGGTCCAGGGTGTCCACTGAATCCCGTTTTTCTTTCCTGTTGTTGTGGTCTTCATTATCCAGTGGATGACGAGCAGGAAGAGGAATGGCGACAATATGCAACCTTGCCTGACTCCAGTCTTCACCTCAAAGCTGGTTGATAGCTGGGCTGAACTGATTAGTGAGATGATTTTCTCTGGAACTCCGTTGTGCCTTAGCAACTTCCAGAGTGGCTCTCTGTCCACACTGTCGAACGCCTTCTCATGGTCTACGAAGTTTATGTACAGAGGTGAATTCCATTCTAGTGACTGTTCTACTATGATATGTAGAGTAGCGATCTGGTCCACACAAGATCTATTCTCACGATAGCCTGCTTGTTGGTCCCGGAGCTTAGCATCTAGCGCCATTTTTATTGCCACTAATAAGACTCTGTTGAGAACCTTCCCTGACACTGAGAGGAGCACGATACCCCGATAATTGTTACAGTCCCTGAGATTACCCTTCTTTGGCAGCTTTATGACGTTTCCTTTCTTCCACTTGGCTGGTACTCCCACCTTATCCCAGATCTTGGTGAAGAGGCTGTGTAATATTTGCACAGCAGTCTCAATATCAGCTTTGATAGCCTCTGCTGAAATTGCATCTGGCCCCGCTGCTGTACCATTCCTCAATTTATTGATGGGCTGTCTGATCTCCCCATTCGAGGGCTTTTCACAGTTGATGGAAAGTTCTTTCACTGCTGGTGGAATGTCTGTTGGTTCCTCTGGGGGAAGGGCGTTTCAGCAGCTCCCTGAAGTGCTCTACCCATCGTTGCAGTTGTTCGTCTGTGGTTGTCAGTGGGTTTCCGTTTTTATCATTAACAGGCTTGTCTGTCTGTTGGTACTTGCCGGAATAGCTCTTTAACGTTTCCCTGCCCTACCGCTTCTTCAGCTTGTCTAGCTAGATCCTCAATATAGTCTCGCTTATTCTTCTTTAAG